>CM034153.1:64840153-64995153 GCA_019776745.2 Taxus chinensis | reverse complement strand
CTTTTGCATCCCAAGGGATTGGGTGTCCACCTATGAGCCTAAACAACACCATCATAAAACACACAACACTCTTACGCCTCCCTCAAGACAATAACAAGATAAACACAAATCATATTTATCAACATGGTGGACATCCCAACCCAACTCCCTCCTAATTACCCAATACCATTTCTCTTATGCATCCCTCAAGTTTTACCTCATTTCTGTTTCTCCCACAAACTAAGGATCAAATTTATTTCCAAAAATAATAAACGATATTTCTCTTGTAAAAATCCTTTTACATATATAAATTAATAAATATAGATAAATACATGTGTGTGTGTGTGTGTGTGTGTGTGTGCGCGTGTGCGTGTATGTATGTATGTATGTATGTATGTATGTATGTATGTATGTCTATATATACATATACATGTATATATGTAATGTGTATATATAATTATGTCTATACAGATGTATATTAGATATTATCATATATATATAGATATGATATATATAGATATATATATAGATCTATATGGAATATCCATCTGTATCTATATCTCTATATATACATATATCTATGGTCTCTGTATATATGTATATCTCTCCCTCTACATATATACATGTATCTATATGTATATACTATTCATTTTTTATATATTACATATATATTCATTTTAGCAATATAGTATATATATATAATCTCTCTATACTCATATATTATTCTCTCATCTATCATCTTCCATTTTCATATATATCTAGATATATATATCCTACTATATATCCACATATATATCACATAAATATATATATATATTCATTTTTTAAATCTAACCTCTCATTTTCTTTTGTTTTGTGTTGCAGGTTAAGGAAGAGGGAAAGGGGATGAAACTATGGAGGCCATTTGAGATATGGAAGATCTTCGTGATTAATCTTTGTGCATAAGACATGGATCTATCCATTTCCCCTTTTTTGGGTATTGTTTTCTCTTTTGTATTCGTTTATTAAATTTATTTTACTTGTAGGTTCAATGTGTATACTTAGTTTGTATACCAATTTGAGAAAAACCCCGAACCCTACGTATTCATTTTACAATTAAAACATATATATATATATATAGTATAAATATTTTTACATATATAAATTAATATATACAGATAATACATTTTACATATATAAATTAATATATACAAATATATATGTATTATATATATATATATATATATATATGAATTTATTTATATATATAACATGTTTTATACATGTCGTGGAACTAAATTCTGCAAAGGCCGCATACTTAAGGAATGGCCTCATTTTTTATTAATCAATGTGGGGTTTCATTTTAATTTAAAGGGGTTTAAAGCCTTTTTTGGGGGGAGGGGTGCCGACCCCACCCCCACCCCATATTTAATATGGGTTAGGGGTGGGGTCGACATCCCTCCCCCCAAACATTATATTTATTGAAACATAAACAAACATAGGCCATAACCATGCCTTCACAGTAATTTTTTTTTACTTTATTTAATGAAACTAAACTAAACAGATTCGTATGGTTTTTCCATTTCAATACTAATTTTAATTGTTAATAAATACTAATATATATAATATGTATTACTATGCAAAAAAAATATTATATATAGATTCATTATTAAGGAAAGTATTGGTATTTATATAATGGTGTGATAAACTTTCAAAATAATAAAGCTACATTACTAATATACATTTATTATATATATTAGTAATATCTATTTTTGTATCAACTAAGTTTTCAATTAAAAAGGAATTTTCAAATACTGTTGATGAATAGATTTTATAACTATAACATTCAAATGTGTAGAGAAGTACATTTAACATAAGTTTCTATGGTAGATTAGGAATTTGGGAATTTATCAAATTTAACTAACTTATCACATTCAATTTCATTTAGATAGCGTTGACCAATTTTTCCCCTTAGGAAAAATTAATCAAAGAAGCGCCTTCACAGGAGAAAATCGAAGGATTGGTCCAGTCCTGCGAGCTCATAATCAATCTCAAGTTAAGAGGAGGATGGATTCCCAAATGAAGGGGAAGGGTCAGCAAAGAAGAAAATAGTTTGAAGAGACCAAAGGAGCACAGGGGAACAATGGAGAAAGGTAACGTCCATGCAGGCCCATATTGGCTAAGTATAAGAAAATCAGAAGAAGTTACCACGTGCCTGAATGATGGACCTCCAAAGGCGAAGACAAAAAGGTGGTCCCCAAACGAGTGCGAAGAAGCCACGTCCCTCATCGATGCAATCCCAATGGGATAATCCAAGGCGGGGATCCCAAACAAGTGCCAACTCTCCACATTTCTAGAACCCGACAAAGTCCCTCCTAAATAAGCAGGAGGGACCCAACCAAAAAATGAAGAAGGAGGAGAAGTCCCGAACGGCTAAGCACAACAAGGTCAGTTGAGTCCTCCACATGCCTCAATAGCGCATCTTCAAAATTAATGCCCGAAAGGTGGTCCCAAATGAGTGCCAGCCTGCCACATAGTCATGGTCTTAAAGGGGGTTCTCATCAAGAAAAATTGGTTAAGTAAAGAACAGACCCGCGGAGGGTGCCACGCGTCCAATAGGTGCATCTTCAGAAGTGAGACCCAAGAGATAGTCCATAAATTAGCATGAAGATTCCACATGTATTGTGTCCGATGAGTGGCTCCTAAATGGGCAGAAAAAGGACAGACAAGCCCAAAATCAACTAGGTACAAAATATAAGCATAAGCCCCCAGGTGTCTCAACAACACAACTTAAAAGGATGGATCCAAATACGGAGACTCAAGCAGGCACCGGTTCTCCATGTGTCTCGGGTCAAGTATAGTGTCTCAGTCAATAGGGGAGCTTGGACAGAATATAAAGGAAATACAGAAGGCCCGCGGAAGCTACCATGTGTCTCTTCGGTGTAACTTAAAAAATGTAGAGGAGGGGGAAAAAAATTTAGACATGTGATAATGCTACATGGATCGCGCGAAAGGACTCTAGATCTGAAATGCCTTCATCATCTTCCCTATCAAGCATTCAAGTTGGGTTGTAAACTTGGTGCCTATGAGGAAAAGAAATCAAGAAATCATACTGTGTGTGGACTTTCATGATCTAAACAGAGCATCACTCAAGGATCATAATCCACTTCCATCAATGGAACAGATCTTGTAGGTTGTAGTTGGATCCTAAAGGTTTTCATTACTAGATGGATAATCAGGGTGTAATCAGATAATGGTGAAAGAGGAAGATCAATACAAGATGACCTTCACCACAAAATGGAGCACATATGCTTACAAGAAGATGTCATTCGGATTTTCCAATGCCAGAGAAACATTTCAGCGAGCTATGGATATGGCGTTCAAAGGCTTGGTCAACAAGATGGTGTTGATGTATCTAGATGATATCATTGTCTTCTCATGAATGCAGTAGACCACCTATTTGACCTTATGCAAGTATTTCAAAGGTGTAGAAAGTTTGGAGTATCATTGTATCCAAAGAAGTGTGTATTTTTGGCACACGAGGGAAAGTTTTTGGGCCACATTTTTTAAAAATAAGGGTTGAAAATTGACCCTGAAAGAGTTGAAGGCATTAGAACACTACCACTTCCACATCACAACAAATCCCTCCAAAGCCTCTTAGGGAAGATAAATTTTGTCTGCAATTTTGTGCCTGATATTTCCACTCTTGTAAAGCCTTTAATGATGATTCTAAAGAAGGGTCTTACATTCTAATGGATAGTAGAAGGAAAAGAGAGTTTTAAGGCCATAAAAATTACAATATCATAGGCCCCAAATCTCATTAACCTAGAGTTTTCAAAGGATTTCATGTTGTATGCTTTCGAATGGTCAGACACAATCTCAACTATCTTGGTTTAGCCTAATAAGGAAGGTTCAGGACAACCCATAGCCTTCTTCAATCAAGGCTTGGAATATTACGAGTTAAAGTATTATTTCATTGAAAAGCATGTCCTTACTATCATTAGGAGTTTTAAGAAGTTTAGACACTTGGTCTCAAAAAACAAAATTCAACTACTAGTGTCTCATGTTGGTGTCAAGGACTTTCTCCTAAACAAAGACTTGAATGATAAGAGAGCAAGTTGGATCACTCTTGTAATTGAGTATGATATTGAAATCAAAATGACCAAGCTGGTTTGTGGAAAGGATCTATGTGAACAGCTCACTTCCAAGCAACAAGATGAGTCAGTGGATGAAGAAGAGGATGTCCTATTAACGTAGAATGGGCCAGAGCATCTAACTAACAATGCACCCATTCCATGTTGGACTCAATATTTCATGCATTATCTCCAAATGGGTTCATGTCCTCTAGAAATGAGGAGAAAAAATAGAAGGTACTTTAGATTAAAATCCATCCCATATGCACTTTTTGACAGAGTTTTATTCAAAAGGGACATCAATGGAATCCTATTAAGGTGCATTGGGATAGTCCAAATTGAGAAAGTATTACATGAGTTCCACGATGGAGAAGTTGGAGGCCATTTCACTCCACTGGTAACAACATTCAAAATTATGAGGGATGGTTACTATTTGCCTACGGTGTTTAGGGATTACTACTTATGGATCAAGAAGTGCAAGAAATGTGCATTCTTCATAGGGAAGGAAAGGTTATCAACCCTTCCTCTTTGCCTAATTTCGGTAAATTCGCCATTCATGCAATGGGGATTGGAATTCATTGGAGTGATCAAGCCAAATTCAATCCAGGGCCATAAGTGGATACTCAAAGTGACTGAATATTTCACCAAGCGGATTGAAGCAGTGGCACTTAAGGAGGAAACGAATCTAGCATCTTGAATTTCTATGAAGGGATAATCATAAGGTTTGGCGCCCCTACTACTATCATATAAGACAATGCATTGGCATTCCTTGGCACAAAAATTACTGAATGGGATATCAATAATGGGGTATACCTGAGCACCTCTTCAAACTATTACCCGAAAGGTAATGGACAAGTAGATTCCACGAACAAGAAATTGATGAGAATCATCAGGAGGAATATTGATGCGAATTAGAGAACTTACAACAAAAAACTCAAATCAGCTCTTTGGGCTGATAAAGTCACCCCTAAAAGATCAACAGGTAACTATCCCTACAAATTAGTCTATGGGAAAGAGGTAGTGTTGCCCATATCTTTAGAATTTCCCACATTAGAGATCATGAAGTAGTTGGAGTTTCCTGAGTTCGAACCGATGGAGGATAGGTATGCAGAGTTGTTTGAACTATAAGAAATTAGGTAACATGCAGTTCAAATAATGGAAATGGATCAAGCCTTAATTAAGAGATGGTTTGATAAGAAAGGAAGAGCAAGGACCTTTCAGGAAGGGGACATAGTTTTTAAGTTGGATGTAGATCGGGAAAAACTGGGAAGGCATTCTAAATTTGATGTCATTTGGAGTGTCCCCTACATGTTCAGAGGAGGTAAAAGTAGCAATGCCTTCCAATTGTCTACATTGGATAGATAGGAACTTCTGACTCCGGTTAATGGGATCCATCTTAAAAATTTCTATTGAAAAAGAAGTTGTCACCCTTGAAAATATTAGCATAGGATTTTAATTTCTCTAAGTGCGTGTACACATTGTCTTGTTATAGCATAGGTTTTATTTCCCTAAGTGCTCTGGAAAAGGTTTTGTTGCTCCAGGTTTGTGCCATTGTAAAGTCCAATGTGCCTCAAGGTGAAGACCAGTATCAGGCCCTTCGAAATTTACAACAAGGAGACCCATAGTTTCCATAACAGTTACTAATTTTAAAATAGAGCAAATACAGAGAAAATAAAACTGGGTCTCGAGGGAGTTCATTTCCAGAACAACGGGGTAGGTTCAAGGTCACCAAGTGTAATTTTCAGATTCAAGATTCAAGAATAGGACCGTAAAAATGATCAAGCTACCACCCATGACTCTATGCCCAATGGATACAACAAAGCAGCTGATCCGTTCACCTAGTAGGCAGGTGATCCTGCGAGTTGCCAAATTATTGACCAATTTTTTCCCTTAGGAGAAATTAATCAAGCACATCCCTTCATAAGAGAGAATCAAAGGGTTGGTCTAGTCCTCTGAGCTCATAATCGATTCCAAATCAAGAGGTGGGAGGATTCACCAAAGAAGGGGCAGGGTTGAAAATGGAGAAAAAAGTCTTAAGAGACTAGAGGTGCACAGGAGAACAATGGAGAAAGGTAGTGTCCACTTGGGCCTAAATTGGCTAAGCATAAGAAAAATAGTGGAAGTTTCCATATGCCTCAATGACGCACCTCCAAAGGCTAAGACCAAAAGGTGGTCCCCAAATGAGTCCGAAGGAGCCACTTACCTCATCGGCACAATCCCAAGGGGAGAATTCAAGTTAGGGGCCCCAAACAAGTGCCAGATCTCCACATGTCCAGAACCCACCAAAGTTGTTTCTAAACAAGTATAAGGGACCCATACAGAAAATGAAGGAGGAGAAGACCTGAATGGCTAAGTGCAATAAGGTTAGCGGAGGCCTCCACGTGGCTCAATGGCACATATTAAAAGATCAAAGCCCGAAAGGTGGTCCCAAATGAGCGCCAACCTACCATGTAAACAGGGTCTAAAAGGGGGGTCTCATCAGCCAGAATCGGCTAAGTAAAGAACAAACCCGTGGAGGGTGCCACGTGTCTAACCATCACATCATTAGAAGTGACACCCAAGAGATAGTTCCTAAATGAGCACAAAGCTTCCATGTGTCTAAGGTCTGATGAGTGGCTCCTAAATGCATAGAAAAGGGAAAAACGGGCCCAAAATCAAATGAGTACAAAAGGTAAGCAGAAGCCCCCACGTGTTTCGATGGTGGAACTTCAAATCAAGGATGCAAAGGAGGAGACTCAAAAAATCACCGGTTCTCCATGTCTCTCAGGTCAGGTATAGTGTCTCCATCATTAGGGGATCTTGGGAAAAATATAAAGGAATTAGAGCATTCCCGTGGAATCCTCCATGTGTCTCTTCAGCACAACTTCAAAAGTGTAGAGGAGGGGGAAAAACTTTGAGATGCACAAGGCTGCCACGTTGATCGCGTGAAATGACTCTAGATATGAAATTCCTTTAGGTGGCCATACCTTTCGATCATAAGCTCCAAATTGAGTGAGAGGGGAGGTTTCAGAGAACTCTCGACACCTACTACCCACCTGCCACCATTACTATTTCGACACACCATTACTGAGGCCGTCAAGTCTCCTACCTACCACCATGATGATGGATGGATTTCCCTTCTTGTCCAACAAGGAGCAGTGACGGGGCATGAGTGTTGGGGTGAAACCCATCATTGTGATAGGGGAGTTTAATGCCCCTTCAGGGGTGGTTGGAACAGGATTGGATTTTCCCTCCTTTCTCTCTCTCATTCTTCCTATATATTGTACAGGAGGGAAAATTTCAAGGGGTTGGATATTATTGCTTTGCGCCCTCCCTTTTTCTCTAATCTACAGACAATTTTGTGAAGCCTCGAACCCTTCCATCCAAATTGTAATGCAATTTTTTCCTATTGGCTTCTGTAATGCAATGTATCAATTCTTTGAGCAATAGAATAAGTTTGTGGATAATTTCAATCCTCTCTTATGTTTATTTTCTTCTTCCTAATCCCTCATTGCAACTTCTAGTCATCTTTGCATGGATATTTAATCACATTTTAATGGTTTGTGTTTAAGATCAATGCAAGTGTTCATCATTCCTTTTACGCATCACCTCCGTTGGATTAGGTTTTATTTCTTGTATTCCCTTAACCCTGTCTCCTTGGAAATTTAGAATAGGATTTAGGATAGACCCTCTGCAATCTAAACGTGTGCACCTAAACAAAGGAATAGGAGCCGACCTTCATCCGGAGAGCTCTCTTGAATCACAAAGTCCTGCACTTTGAGAGATGCTCCATGTTATGGAGTCACACTGAGGATCTCAACCCATCAAGTTACAGATTCTAGAGATTGTGTGATTCTCCAAAAATAGATAGTTTATTAAGGGTATGATTATATGTAATTTAACCATTCACTTAAGATGATTCCTATTGCAACAAAGAGGAAATTATATTAATAAATCAATCATATCTAATCCCCCCTTTTTAATACATTTAGTTGAATAATGGAAACTATACCACTCTTAAATGAAATTTATTTCAATATTCAAGTAAACAAGGATTGTCAATAATGCAACTAATCAACATTTATTTTCCATTCAAGGGCTCTAGCCTTTAAGAGTAATAGATTTTTAATGTAACTCCTAAACACAACTTTTGATTTCTGAGAGCTTAATTTCTATTACAAAATCCTTTCAATGTTCACATTCCTATGAAGTAGTGTAAATAAAAATAAACCATTTCCAAGAATGAATGAGATTACATTCAATAAACTATTGCTACAATTTTCAAGTATAAGAATCATAATAGCACAAGCTACAACTCCCCATCTATTTTCCCAACAAGAGCATTCAATCCATTGATTTCACCATCATCATCAAGTCATGCACACAAAAAAATGTGGGAGTAGGCAACACTCTTCACCCAACAAAGATATCCAATGAGGGAGAGCAGCCTTTTTCCTCATTGGCCCCAAAGCCCCAAAAAGGAAGAAATGAGGGCTATTTAGACAACCATGCCAACTCAAAATGGGATTCCACATACAAATTCAATCAAGACAACAATGAAATAACCCAATACCAATTTATTTACAACCAACCAAAAAATATCAAACACAAAGGATTCATGCTAAAGCCATGGAGGTGAAAGGAACATGGGGGTTCTTCTTATGCCACCCAAGGGATTGGGAGTAAACATAAGAGCCTCAAAAATTCCATTACAATACATACAACACTCTTATGCCTCCCTCAAATAAAATACACCACTCTTATTCCTCCCTCAAGAACTCAAACAACTCTTATGCCTACCTCAGTCTTATGCCTCCATCAAGAAAATAACAAGATAAACACAAAATACATTTATTAACTAGGTGGACATCCCAAACCAACTTCCTCCATAAAATACCGAATAACATTTCTCTTATGCCTCCTTCAAGTTTCACCCCATTTCCGTTTCTACCACAACTTAAGGATCAAATCTATTTCTCACAATTATAAGTAATATATAAACTACACATATGATCATAACAAAAATTAGTAAGGTAAAAACAAGAGTGAAAAATTACCTTACAAATGAAGAGTATCAATACACAACAAGCCCCTAGCCTTCCAAAATCCTAAGCAAACAACACCTACTCCAAGATCCATTCACCATCCTCAAGCAAGCTCTCCAAAATTACAAGCATTCACCCCAAAATGAGTAAGTAACTACTAATAGTTCCCAAAACTCCAATAAATAGAAAAGAGGTATAGGGAGACTATGTGGCTCCATGTAGGATTCCACATCATTTCTTCTCCATCCCACATAACCCAAGTAAAACCCATACCCTAAGTCATAATAAATGGGTGGTTGAGAGGAATGACAAACCTCTTATACACACCACTCCGACCCACACCCCTAAGGACAAAGCTTTAAACACATGTAATAAATTGCAATAAAACCTAACATTTTTCCTTCTAAAACACATAATGGGGTATATTGTTGACCCCCCAACCCATAGGTAGGGTTGGTATAATAAATTAAGATGTGTGGGAAAATTTTAACTTATCCCACAAGCCTCCAAAAATGGCCCTTAAGCCCAAATCCGAGTTTCCCAAGTAGTGTGGAGTGTACAACACTCAAAATCACATACACTCAACTAATAAAGACAAGAACCAAAGACCCAACCACTCTAATAAATTAATCCTTTTTGTCGCATCCAAAATTAGCTTAATAATATGATTAGTTCACTTAATTAAGACACATAAACCAATTAATGATAAAAGGGAATTACATCACAAATTAAATCACATACACTGAAATTAAATAAAATAAAGTAAAAGAGATACACAAAAACCCTTGGTAAAAATTGGGGTCATCCCCCCATGGGATCCCCCAACAACAAATAAAACAACAACATTGCACAAGTTGTCATGGTGACTAGTTTCTAATACCCCACATTCCTTCGTTGTTGGTCTTCTACCCCGTTGTTTATCATTGTGATATAATTACCTTCAAACTCATACGATACCTCTCTAGCCTCATGGCCATATTAGCAATATCAAACTAATAAAAATTCTTATATCTACATATCAATTTCAACATCAAATATCATAACTCCTATAGCCAAGACCAAGGAATTCAAAACTTACTCTCAATTTTCAACATTTCGATTCCACTAATACATCAGTTTGGAATTAAAATCATCAAACAAATTAATTGTCTAATTGAAGTAGTACTTTCACTCATTCACCATTTCTCCCATTCTTCAATATCAAATAAATAACAAAATAGCTTCGAACATCATAGTAAAATCAATACGAAGAAAATTCAAAATACCAATTTATATCTAAGCTGACAAGACATCATTGTCTTCCCTATTGAGTGTCTATCAATAGTTAATCAGTTCAGTTTCAGTAATGTCTATCCTTCGATTTCCATATCACAATGTGTTACTCTCGTTCATTTATTAATATTTATAGGTACCATGTGCAATGATTACTATGTTTTCAGTCACAGTGACAGATTAAATAGAACAAGACAATATCGAAGAGTAATGACATCAAAATTAATATATGACAAGGCAACCATTCTAGATCATCATCATATCCCTAAATTCACATTAAGTCCACAATACAACCATACAGTCAAAATAATAAACAAATCACAATAGTAATCATGATGTCTTGCACATTTAATCTGTATGCTATCTAGAATACAACAACAAGGTTTGATATTATAAGAAATTTGAAATTGATAACATGGTTCAGAAAGAGTTAAAGAGGAGTGGGAATTACAAGGAATTTTACTTACGCAGTCACATATTATTAATTCACCTTGAAAAAATGAATTTGAAACACTCTTCATACAAACAAACCTACAATAATGATTAATAACCTCATACTTTAGTCATGAACATGTATAAATCTATCATAGGTTATTTTATTCAGTCCTCTATACAAGAAATCATTCACCATCTAAATATCCCTCAAAGCTTAACTATTCTCTCACTTTTTGTACTATGACTGGTATGTGTTGGGTCAATTCCACATCTGCAAAACTAGGTTCCACACATGGTCTTTGCATGTTTGGCATCTTATCATTTATCATATGGGGATCATGTGATCGTGTCGTAAGGATAGATGGCTCTGAATGTGATGTGACACCTACTTATACATTCACATACATACATGTACATATATGTGTGTGTGTGTGCGTGTTTGTGCGTGTGCGTGTGTGTGTGCGGGTGCGTGTGCGTGTGTGTGTGTGTGTCTGTATTTGTGTGTGCATGTTTATACATGCATATACATATACATATGTTCTTGTCTCACATACATGGTTGTTTGTATTGTCATATGGTATTGTTGTTTGTCATATACACACTGTGCGTATACCACATAAGAGAGAACAAATGTTTATACTCTTGTCTTGGTTAGTGATGCAAAGGCTAATGTTAGAACATAATATTAAGTGCTTATAATGTTTAAAGTTACAATTACATAATTTAGAGTATATTTAATATTCTTAATTATTTAATATAAATGTTATATTATGTTTTATTAGTTATTTAATAATTAATTTAAATCAGGGTACACATCCCATCACTTAATTGTTCATGAACCTTGGGGTCATTTATATATGTTCATAGATGATATTTTTTATTCAAGTGAGTAGAATTTTACAGGGAGAGAAGTGGGGAGGGAGATAATTCTAGACTGAAAAAAGTTTCTCATTAATGGAAATTCTTTTCTCCATTGTTTTTTCCCTCTCGGGGGTTTTCCATGTTAATTAAGGTTTTCTCATGTTTTTATTGTGTGATGTATTTATTTAAGTTTACATTAATGTTTTTGATAAATATTATAAATATAATTTAATATGGATAATTAATCTTCACACCTCAAATTCGACATAGTACCAAAGCATGTGTATTTAATTATTTTTAATTAATTAATGGATTTTTCTGTCCAGGTGGTTATGTGGTTAGTTTGGAAGAAAATTTAATTTCAGACCCCCCTTCTCTTTGGGACATAGATTGGTGAATATTGTATGTTCACAGGTGAAAATTATTTCCAAGTCCCCTTAAGCTTGTTGCCCTCACATGAAAAATCTACCAAGGGCTTGTAAACAACATATAAAGAGTAAATTTTGTTAGAAATATTTCACTAAAGTTCCTATGTTTCTAAAGTGTGCAGGAAAAATAAAAGCAAGAAGTAAAACTTTGGTTAATATCTAAGAGACAAAGTTACATGATAATAGGAAAATAAAATATTCTATCTATTCATGAATTTTTCAGGTTCCCCTCAAATGGTAAATTTTTTTTCTCCTAGCCCCAATGCTTGTAAAAATTCAATTAATATCTTGACCTTATTATTTCTTCAAAATAATTTTCCTATGTCTCAAGGAGCCCTTGACAATTTTTTAGAGTTGTCTTTTATTAATTCTATAAATTTAATTGTATGAGATAATTTAAATATGATAGTTTAAATGAGTATGCTCCACATAAAGATATATGTACTTACAAGGACCAATTTCAATAGTTTGTTGCTAAATAGATACATGGGGCCAATTATGTTATCTGGAACTATGATGATGAGATATTGTATAGCCCAACTCCGACAATTGCATCTATAACATTTGGTGCAGAAAAAACAATTCTAAGAAAACAATGAAGACATTGAAAGGAATGGGTTCTGTACTCTCATAATTTAATTTAATTAAGGAATTAGCTGCATGTTTTTTATGATGCTAATGTGTACTGAAATATCAAGGTTTGTTTTCAAAATTATGTTGTAGTAACACATTTAACTCTCTTAAGTGGAGATAAAGATGTAGGTCATCATCTTCTTTAACATTAAATTTAGCTTCTTGTAGATCATGATTTTTACTATTCAAAAATCATGTATTTTTAGGATAATGTCTTTGTTATAGGAAATAGAACAACCTTGATTTTGTGCTACTTTTTGAAAGTTTTAATGGGTGCAAAAATATGCATATATTAGTCTTGATAACTTCATACAAATGAATTTATGAAGGAAAAAGGATTGTAAAAAGGCTAGTAGGCCTAGAGTGAGCCTAGGAAGAGAAAAATGTGGTAGGGAGAGCAAGAAGAGGAGTATGTTTTTTAATTTTTTACACACCATGAGGATGATAAAGGGTCATAAAAGGATTTAATAGAATTTTTGGAGTAGCTATAGGCGTCTCCAATAATGGAGTATGCAAGAATGATTATCTTAAGCGCATCTAGTAGGTAGTTTTGACAAGAAGGGAAGTTTGGAGTGTTTGAGTACTTTGAGTTAATTTTAAGGTTGGTTGAGGTGATGTGATAGGGTTCTACGAATTACAAGGAGATATTGAAGGTAAGAAGAAAGAAGTTGCTTCTTGAAGCAAGAAAGCTAGTGAAGGGAATTGAAGGGGCAGTTTGGAAAAAAAGGTAGGAGTGATTGTTTCTTTGACTTCAATTGATTAGGATAAATTTAGGGTATTGCACATAGTTTTCATTTTTGTGTGTATGTAAAAAATGACGTAAAAACTATAATAATATAATAGTAGTGAAATTGTGTGGTATACACAGGATATCATTTTTATGCATAGTTGACAAATAATGTAAACATTGTAATATGATACTAGAAGTGAAATTTTGTGGTATAAATAGGCTATTATTGTTTTGCGTATGTGACAAACAATGAAAAAAACCTAATATGATACTAACAATAAAATTTTATGGTATATAATTGTCATTTTTGTCTGTATTGATGGATTTAGAAAATACGTAAGGGTTTGGATGTTTGTTTGGAGAGGATGGGGATTGAGCATCAAAGGCCGTGGTATGATAGGATGTGTGGGTGACTAGATTTTGATTAGGTTGGTCAATTAAGGATGGTGATGGGATTTGGGTTGGGATTTTTTTATTAAGTATAGTTGATTATGATGATGTTTGATTGATTAAAATTTTAAGGTGATATGATGGTTAAGGGTGTTCCCAAGAAAGCAATAAACATTTAATACACACCATATCTAGTCAAGTGGGATGGTAATGAATATATAACCCATTGTTAATACCACACACCAATGGTGGTGCCATAATTATATATCCAGCTATGTGTTAATGTGGCGGCTGCTAGTGAGTGAACCTGGGGAGTGTACGACCTCCATCCACTTTAGCTTGATATTCAACTAAAAGGTTGCTTAAAATAAGATATATGAGATCACTATGGAGTCCCTGATATATATTGTAGTACGTGGGGACCAAGTAAATATTATAAGGATTTTTTTTAGGCCTTGTTATTGGAACGTGGAAGCCCCTCACTTTACCCCACTCTTAAAACAAGATAGCACTTAGCCAATAATAAAATATATCCAAGAATTTATATACCTCAATGGATTACAGAGCATGTCTACTTGCATGGAGGTGAATTCCATTATTACAAAACCCCTAGGACTATGACAAGTGCATAGATGCCACTTCCACATCACATTTCCCCTATAAAATAAAAATTAATAGGCTAGCTACTACTAATCCTCAATATCATCCTAAAACACAAGACGAGAGCATATATAATTTTTCCCCTAGGAGAAACAAGTAACGACGCAAAACACACAAGAACCATGATGTAAGATAATAAAATCAAATGATAAATATTATGTGGTCAGGTCTTCAAGAGGAGGCCCTACAAAACAACAATTACTAATTTAATTTATAAACCAAAATGTCTTGGACCGATCATCCTAGAAACAAAGGGTCGGTAGTTTTAGAATCAATTTTATCTTTGGTAAGTGTAGGAAGTTACACAAAAAGAGTTAGTGATTTGGAGAAAGAAGAATATAACTCAATCTGTAGTTAAAATGACGAGATTTAGGAAAATTAAAACCATTAATTATCGTATAAAATGATTCCATTGCAAAGGATACTAGGAGTGAAATATAGTGGTATACACATGCTATCATTTTTGTGCGTATTTGAAAAATGACACAAACACCCTATTAGGATAGTAGAAGTGAAATTTTGTGGTATACAAATCTTTTTATTTTTTTCGTATGTGACAAGTGACGTAAATATTGTATAGGAGACTGGTACGTAAAATTATTGGTATACACAGGTTGTAGTTTTTGTGAGTTTGTGACAAATGATGCAAACACCATAATAGGATATTGGTAGTGATACTTTTTGGTATACAAATGTTATTTTTTTTTAAATGTGACAAATAGTACATACACCCTAATAAGATAATGGTGGTGAAATTCTATGGTATACACAGGCTGTAATTTTATGCATACGTGAAAACTGACACAAACACCTTAATGTGATACTAGTAGTGAAATTATTTGATATACACATGCTATCAATTTTTATATGTATTTGAGAAATTACTCAAACACCATATTAGGATACTAGCATTGAACTATTTTGGTATACAAAGGCTTTCATTTTTGTGCATATGTGAAAAATGATGCAAATATCGTAATAGGATACTAGTAGTTAACATTTGTGGTATACACATGCTATCATTTTTATTTGTATGTGAAAAGTGATGCAAATACCGTTATAGGATACTAGTAGTAAATATATGTGGTATACAAAGGATGTCATTTTTGTGCGTATGTGACAAATGACGTAAACATTGTAATAGGTTATTAGTAGTGAAATTACGTAGTATACGTAGGCTGTCATTTTTCAGCATATGTGACAAAGGACACAAACAACGTAATGGGATACTAGTAGTAGAAATATTTGGTATACATAGGCTCTCATTTTTTTGTGAATATGACAAGTGACACAAACACTGTAATTGGAAACTAGTAGTGAAATTATTTGGTATACAAACAATGTCATTTTTGTGTGTATGTGACAAATGATTTAAGAAATGTAAGAGGATACTATTAGTGAATATTTTTGGAATACCCAGGCTATCATTTTTGTCCGTATGTGACAAATAATGCAAAAACTTTATTATGATATTAGAAATGAAATTCTATGGCATACACATATTTTCATTTTTGTATGTATTTGAGAAATGACACAAACACCATAATAATATATTCATAGTGAATTTTTGTTGTATACACATGTTGTATTTTTTTTGTTAGGAAATAAGGGATAAAATATGTGAAACAATCCCTCACAGAATCACAACAGTAGAAACTAATATGCAAAAAATGTTACAAATCTGAAATAAAAGTGCAGAATAAGAATAACACAACACAAAGAGACAATATTAAACGTAGTTCACCAAATTTTGTCTACGTCCACCAAGAATCACTTGCTCAGATTTTATTACAATCCACCATTCTCTTAATATAATACCTAAATATTTTTTGAGCTATGATAAAAAAACTCTACAGAATTCACACCCGAATTCACGCACATCTACAATGTTACACCAACCCTACCATATGCACAAAACCACATAAATAGTAAACTTATTAAGTATTTTTACAATACCGTGGGTACCAAAAAACCATGAGCCAAAACTGTCCCATAAATTTATGGGTCAAAAACCCTGCCCATATGAGAAGAGCATGTTTCCCAATATATCAGGCACATTTTTTGAGGCCAAAAAGTTATTGAAAAATACATGAAGAGTGTACACTCTTCAAAAATTCCACACATGAAAATAATCTTCACAACATAACATTTTTGTGTGTATTTGACTATATATATACACTTACTCAGCATATGTGCATCTACTATATGGAATCTTTATTCTATCAAGGAGTAGAGATGTCATGTTTCCATGTAAAATATTGGTTTTCTTATTAAAAGAATTATAGCAAAATCTTGATATCATAGATGCACCTAAAAAAATGTACATTGCCTAACAATACTCCTAAAGAAATTTTGATTAATATTTCTCACATAAGAATAAACATTCCAATCTAGGTTCATAAGAACTTTTGAAGATCTTGAATGCCATGTATAACTTCTCAAACTAATTGGTCTTTTATGCTTTCTATTATTTTAGTTCATGCTAGGGTTGTAATTCTTGATTTGAAAATTTTAAAAAATAGGCATAGACATATAGGAAACACGATTAAAATTCATAGGGATTATGATCATATTTTAGGAAGTTTGTCAAATAGATGGCTACATCAATACTTTGGATAATTGACTTCAAGGAATTTAACAAATATTTTCAACACTTATTGTAATATTTTGTAGACAAGAACTAAAATCATACAAGATTTTGTAACTAGGTGTCCAATATGTTTTGAAGTCTTCAAACTATTTCACTTTTTTTATTATTTAACTATTCATAACTTAAATGGAATTAGTCGAGGGGTAAGTGCACCAATTCAGGGGTCCAAAAAGTGGACATAAAAGTGAAAATGGGAGAAAAAAGAACATTTTTGACAATAACATGATCACATTATGTTTTCTTAGGTTCAAAAATTCACAAACCTAAACTATGTATGCATTTTTAGTCCTACGAAATATGTACGTGTTTTGTGCTATATGAAGTTTAGGAGGGCCTTAAGGAGCCATATTTACTAAAACAAATGTTAAGTGTAAGATTTCTTTTATTATTTCCTAATAATAAAATTATTAATAAATAATAAAAGAAATCTCATACTTCACATTTATTTTAGTAAATATAAGAAGCTATGATCACTCTGCACTTGATGAAATTGGTCTTGTAGCTCTGACGGTTATAACCTAGAAGATAGTTTTTCAAAATCTAATATTTTCATTACTTACTCATTTTCATAATTTCAGCAATGACCTAAAACTTTCAGGCCATATATAGTGTAGTGGGTCTTTGTTTTTGGAAAACATATAGTCATTTTCGTGAATTTCATGACACCATTGAGAAATATATTCTCAATCTCATATGGACTAAGCCATCTTGTCCTAAGTTTTCCCATATGGCCCTTGTATTTGGATTCAAAGAGAAGAGCTCATTCACCTTCTTAAAATTGCCATGTTTTGATGAACCTGTTGTTGACCAAAATAAGATCAAACTTATTTTGGGTCAACTGACACTAGTTTCTCCCTTTTTTCTTACATCTGAATTTTTACATATTTTATTCACTTAAGGCCCCCCTGAAATCATTTCCATCGGATTGGAAATTTCTTCCCCTTTCCAGAGATATAAAGAAATCCTTCTAACTCTTTGGATTTTTCAAGTTACGGGTCAGCGGGCCTGGGAAGGATTTTTTACCAAATATGGGCCTAGGGAAAAATTTTGCCAATGAAAATTGCAGACCGACAGGGTGGCGAGAGAAATATTGACATTTTTACACTTTTCAAAAAAGGTACAAGTATAATTGTAGGGTCTATGGGCCCGAGAAGGATTACTTTTGTAAAGTGTAAAAAGCGGGCAGACGCGCCCGAAGATGTCTTTTTTCCAAAAAATGGGAAAATGTGGACAGGTGAGCACAAGGTTGAATTTTTGCCAAAAGTGATTCTGCAGGGCCACGGAGGAAATTTTTCCCAAGTGTGAATGTTGGCCTGCAGGTTGGTGGGGGACTTTGAAAGTTTTTCACTATTTGTTAAAAGGTGCAATTTTCAAGTGCAGGCCCGCAAGCCCACGGGGTCTCATCAGCCGTTGAAAAGTCACATACCTTTGGAGGGTACCACGTACCTCATCAGTGCTACTCCAAGAAAAGGACCCAAAATGGAGACCCCAAATAAGTGCCAATTTTCCACGTGTCCCAAAGTCAAAAAGGGACAGATTCGATAGTTGAAAAGCAAAATGGGGCAAAGCTAGCGTAAGGTGCCACGTGTCAGTCCAACACAACTTCAAAGACAAACTCTGAAGGCAGAACCCAAAGCAAGCACTGGCCCTCCACGTGTCCTGACCCCAAAAAGGTAGTAGTGGTAATTGAAAAGTCTAAATAGAGGAAGGCCAGTGGAAGGAACCAAGTGTCAGCACGGCGTAACTTCAAAAGTAAAATTTGGAGCGGGTTTCCAAATGTGCATTGATCCTCCATGTGTCTAGGGTAAGACATATGGCCCTGCCAAGAAAAAGGGACTTAGCCAAAATACAAAGAAAAGAACAGGCCAACGGAAGGAGCCAGGTGTCTCTTCGGAGCACTCTCAAGAGGCAAATCTAGAGATGGCCCCCAAACATGCATGATCTTGCCACGTGTCTCATCAGCATAAATTCAAAGGCGCGGCCCGAAAGGTAGTTACCAAATGAGCGCCAACCCACCATGTGTTCCAGAGTCTGAAGAGGTTAGGTCGGCCATTGAAAAGTCCAAAATCCTACGGAGGCCTCCACGTGTCTCATCCGCTCAACTTTAAAAGAAAAATAAAGGGGTAGTTTCCAAATGAGAGTGAAGCCTCCACATGTCTTGGGTCAGGCACAGTGTCTCCATCAATAGGAGGAACTAAAGGGAAAAATACAATGGAAACCGAGGAGCCCATGGAAGCCGCCACGTGTCAATCTAGCGTAATTTCAGTTAATTTAATGTTTTAAATATTGGGTGCCCATGAACCTAATCTTCAGACAACCATATCTTTCGACTGGAAACTCAGATTTGGGTGGGAGAGGACTTTTTGGAAAGATCTTGGCATCGGCTTCTCACCTGTCTCCATTAATGTTTTAGCCCAGTAATTTTAGGGGCTATAAATTCTCCCACCTTCCGCAATGATGAAGAATGGGCCTTGTTCTTTCCAAGTAAGGGACAACGACAGGGGCATGGGTGTTCCAGCGAGACTCTTAATTTTGGTAGGTGGATTTAATGAATTTGTAGGGGTGGTTGGAACAGAGTTCGATTTTCCCTCTCTCTTTCTCTCTCATTCTTCTATATATTGTAAAGGAGAGGCATAATCAAATGGTTATTCATCCTTTCTCTCCTACCCCCCTCTCTCTTTCTTCCTTATGGTAAAATGTAGATTCTAAGCCTTATCTCATGGCTCTATAATGGAATTTTCTTACCCCTTGCCCACTGATGATGTACCGTGTAACTTTCATAAAATATGTTTCATGATGCATCTGTCCATCCTTGCTTATTTTTTTTTATCTTCTTACCTCTCATCATTGCAGGGTATATTGTGCATAATCTGATGTTTATTGCAAGTTCTGGGAGTTGTGCTTAATGGGTTTTGAAGTGGTGGTCCATGTGAAATCTATCTTTGGTTTTTGGTGCATCTTGTCCACCCCTTCCTCTGCTCATCTCTCTCCACTTTAGGTAGTTGGATCTATGATCAGCCACTTCCTTTTCTAGTGTATCACCACATTGTGTAGGTTCTCTTCACCCTCTCTCTCCTTGTCTCCTTGGAATGGTTATATTAGGTTAGATTAGGTTTTTCTGCACTGGACTAGATTGTGGATGGTAGATTAGGAATCAAGAACTATCATTCTCTAGAGTTCCATCTCAGGACCACAAATCCCACATCTTGATAGATGGTCCAATGTTGTGCAATCACACCAAATGCCCCATCTAAGATCAGAGGCCATTTAGGGGTGTTGTGATTCTGCACTAACACCTATCATGCCACTTGATCCTTTGCTTTTTTAAAACTTCCTTATTATGAATAAAATGCCTCCTCATTTCATCTAACTCATTGAGATAAATAATTCTTTTCCTCTGAGCTTTAGAAAAATATATTCCCAATTCTAATGTGGTTCTCAATGTCTTACATGCGAAAACTCAACAGGGAGAACAAAAATATTATCATACAATATCTCAAAAGGTGTGACTCTAGTTGTCTTCCATGTGGTATTAAATTCCCATACTGCCTCTAAAAGTATTTCTGACCAATACCTACTATGAAATGCAATGGTCTTTGTCAAGATGCCTTAAATTTATATGTTGGTTACTTCATCTTAGACATTGGATTGTGGATGATAAGGTGTAGAATTCTTATGCCTGATTTCACATTCTGTAGTTAAATCATTAATAACTTCAGTAGTGAAGTAGGGACCTTGATCTGTGATAATCACTTTGGGAACTCATTATCGTGTAAAGATGTGCTCATATAGGAATTTGGAAAAAAAATCACTATTCTGATTTAGTAACACTTTCACTTCTATCCATTTGGTGAGGTAGTCTATGCACATCAGAATGTACTCTTTTTACTAAGACTTAGGGTCTATGGGACCATTAAATTCCAATTCCCATTTTCAATTGGCTATAATACTAGATGAGGTTGCAATGACATTTCATCTAATTTAGTAGGATTTCCCATTCTCTGGAACTTATCACATCTTCTTGGGTATAAGGCTAGGTCCTTATGTAATATGGGCCAGTAATACCATGTTGTTAATACTTTCAACATTGTTCTTTTTATAAAATATGTACTCCAAATGGCTCACTATGGAAGGATTTGAGTACATCACAAATTTACTTAGCATCTATACATCATCTCATAATAATATCATGTCTTGTGTTGAATAGGAACCTGACTATCTAAGAAAAATTCACACTTTTCTCAATAATGTATTTCTTTTCAGAATATAGATAATGTCGAGGTGTCTTACCTAAAACCAAAAAGTTGGCTATATCAACAGACCAGTGTGTCTTGGTGGCAATGAAAAACAAATGTTCATATGGGAAGGAATCATCCACCATTTATTATTCAATAGTGTTCTCCATCCTTGATATAAAATCTACTACAAAAATTTCTTTCTCATGCTTATCCAGAATTGTTACATCAAACTCTTATAAGATCAGTAACCACCTAATTATCCTTCTACTCATAACTATTTTTTTGATCAGATACTTTATGGCAGCATGATCAGTGTGAATAAATGATTGGTAGCCTGTGATGTAGAGTCTGAACTTCTTGATGGCATATACAATTGCCAAAAACTCCTTTTCAGTGAATTTATAGTTAACCTCAGCATGTTGTAGGATCTTACAGCCATAATAGATTTCATAATTGATTATTCCATCCTTTTGTCATTATACATCACCAATGGCGTGATATGAGGCATCCATGTGTATATGAAAATGGAAAACTCCAAGTTGTTCCTCTTAAAACAAGTGCAGAAGATAGCATTTGCATCAAGGTTTGGAATGCAGCTTCACATTTGTCTATCCATATAAATGCAACATACTTTCCAAACAAAACAAATAGTGTTGTTTCAATTCTACTAAAATCTTTAATTAATCTTTGGTAATATCCAACATGACCCAATAAGATCCTTACATCTTTCTACTTTTATGTGTTGGCAGGTTTGTAATCATAGATATTTTTGCTAGATCTACCTGGATTCCAATAGATGACAAATAATGACCCAACACTATCCCCTCAAACATCATCATATAACATTTTTCATTTCTCAAAGACAGGTTATGATCCTTGCATCTCATGATAAAATTTTCTAACTTCTTCATTGCTTCATCAAAAGTGCTTCCTTTTGGACTATAAAATCATCTATTAAACCTCTATGAAGTCATTGGTTAGATTTAATAAGATGCTAAGAAATGCTCTGTAAAATGTGGTAGGTGCATTGCATAGACCAAAGGGTATAACAAAGTGTGCAAATTTTCCCCATGGGAATTTGAATGTGGTCTTCTCTTGATATTCTGGTGCAATTTGAATTTCATTGTAGCTACTATAATTGTCTACAAAAAAAACTTATTTCCAACAATATTTTCAAGTACTTGATCTATAAAAAGGAGTCGAAAATGATCTTTCATTTTCACTACATTCAACTCCCTATACTCTATGTATATTCTCTACTTACCATTCCTTTTAGGTAAAATAACAAGTGGTGACACCCATTGACTGTCTCAAATTGGATAAATTAATCCAGCATCTAATCATTTCTTTAATTTCACTTTCGCTATATCCCTCACTATTGGGTTCATTATCCTCTATGAATTTCTTATTGGTTTATAGTTTTCCTTGATGTATATCTTATGAGTACATAGTGTAGGATGGATCTCATGCATGTCCTCATAGTATCATGAAAAAAAATTCATATGATTTTTAAGAAGGGTAATTAATATCTTCTTCACATTAAGTGGCTTTCCCAGTGCAATTTCTACTTACTCAGAAATATTATTCATGGAGAATATATTACTACTTTCATAATTCAAGATAAAATCATGTGGAAGAAGATAGTGTAAGTTGTAGTTCTTACCTAGAACATTCATAGTACTCTCTAGCGGTAAGACTTGGTATTTAGGATAGCTTATACATTGCAACGTAAATTATTCTTATTCATTCTTACCATAATTATCCTCTAAAACGTTGCAAATAAAAATATCCTCTTCTTTTCCTTATATTACACATGAATTCTCCAGAATCATGAGATGTTGAATTGAGCTCTAGTCTTATTATATTTCTTCCACCCAAATGGTTTGGTCTTCTTCATTGAATGGTTGTACAAAGTGGTAGCGCATAAGAATTTTTGTGCCACTTCCATTAGATATGATCATATTACCATATTTTCATATAATGAATGCATCAAGTGTTGCTTACTAAATTCTTCCTATGATGATAGGATATCCTCCTAAGCTTGCTTTTGGCTAAAGAACAATGAAGTGAACAGGGTACTCCCAAGAGTCTAACACTACTACCACTTCCTCAAGAACTCCTTCAGGATTAATTATTGATATTTCTGTAAGATGCAATACTGTGGGTGGTGGTATTAGTCCTTCTAACTTCAAATCATCCATGATTTTTTTTTTTCATTACATTTATTGTTGCACCTAAGTCAACCACAGTGTTTTTTATCACTTTTTCATTGATTATAACATCTACTAAAGGGCTTCTTGGATCTATATACTTGGGAAAAAATGAGTTCCGAAGAATAATATTAGCTACTTATCTAATGACCTGTATAGTATATAGATCTCTCCTCTTTCTTCTTGAATTTTTTATGGATGGGTATTTAACTAGTTTATTGTAGACAAGCACATCCTTTATAGCTTGAATCCATGGTATCTTGACACAAATATATTTGAGTTGATTGAAAAATTCAGAATCATATTCTAATCTGAAGTGAATTTTTTGTTCTTATAACCTTTTAGGAAATAGTGGCTCATTACCTTGCATTTTATCTTCGTAGGATTTTTCCATAGGTTGTTGTGGATCTAATTGTAGCATCTTCTACATTTTATTAGGTCAACCTATAGTATTTGTGGTTCCTCAGCAATATCCGTAATTGTGGATCCATATGGTGAAGGGATTTCTCTTCCTGTTTGGATAAGGATATTGTTGATATAAATAGAATAAGTAGGGAATTCAGTTGGTTTAGTGGAATAGGTTTGTTGAGAAGATTTATTGTTAGGATTAGGCTTTGGTTGATCAAGTAGTTGTGTAGGTTTTGTTTGGGATCCTGATTGGGGGTTAGGCATGAGAGATTTCTACTACTGCTAACTAGGAGGTTGTTGATAAGCTTGTTGGTAATGAAGAGATGGGTTATTCCATTGTTTCCCCCTTTAAGGTTGTTACCATTATTGGGAATGTTGTTTCCATTATGGTTGTGGTTGTCCTTGGTATGTATATTACAATTATTGTTTGTATTGGTTAGGATATGGGGCCCATCCTTGAGGGTTGGCCCAAGGTGGAGGCTACATATATGAATTATTAGACCAATTTTGAAATGAATGCATAGGGTATTGTTTCATACCTCTTTTCCTTGGTGGTCATGGTTTCCTTTGAGAAACAAAGAAAATTTTCCCATCATCTATCTCCAACATTTTGAAATTAGGTGAAGCCTCTCTTTCTTGAACAATGTTGGACAATCCTCTACATCTACAATCTGATTTCTTCCTTCTGCATGCATGGTAGTACTCTCTGATTGTTTCTTCTGCATCTTCCTTCTTCTTTTTAGCATGTAGATATTCTAGTTGATTGGCCATATCATTGACAATATCTTGATTCATGTGTTTGAACATGCTAAAAATATATGGCTTAGAGATGTCCTCCATTGTTTTGGTAGATATTTAACCTCTTCATATTACATTCCTTTGTCTCTTCATAGTAGCTCTATATTAGGTTTTCCAGGCATCACAGATGTCTTCAAAACTAGCCTTCCAAATATCTCCTGCTTCAATCAGATATAGATAATTCATGTATTCATCATTGAGTCCCTTAAATTGGAGTAATTTGAGGGATTTGGGTGGGATGTTAGTGGTTTTCCTTGACTTCTTAACATTTAATAGGAACCTTTCCAAATATTCTTCCAATATTTCATTCTATTTTTGTGCCATTATGTAGATTTTACCACCTCCTCTGCTTCTTGGTATGCAATAGTGTTGGTAGTTATTGAGGAAATTATCCTTCATTTATGTCTATTTAGTAATGAAATTCCTTCAAAATCCCATGAAAGACCTTAAGGCAACATCTTTGATTGTTGCAAGAAATATTTTTAAACTTATGAGCATCAGCACTATAATCATAGATCCTGCACAAAACATCAAACTCAAAGAGAAAGGTGTCCTGATCTTCTAACTTAGCTCCATGGAAATTTTTCAAGGTGGATGGAGAAATATTATTCACTCTAGTAGTTACACTGTTATCAGTGATGGGGAATTTGAAGGTGGTTTCCCCATTTTGAGACTTATAATCTTCTTCTTATGCCATTCCCAGCTTCTTAGAAGTGGCTATAGAGTTGTCACTTGGAGGATAGTATTCAAAAATAAAACTTGGTACAGAGGTATCTTCTTTTGAATATTCAGAATCTTCATAGGTAGATGAATGTATTTTTGCTACCTGTGGATTAGGTAAAAATGTACCAAGGTCATCCCTTGGATGGTGCATGGATCAACTATCCACTCTTTCAACGGTAATTAGTTGGGGGGTGAATTTCTAAAACCTAAACTGCTTCTAACAATTAAAAAACCCTCATGAAAAACCTAATAACATAGCAAGGTCCCCAGAACAAGTGCCAAAAATGGTGGTGCAATTAACTTGCAACAATTAGATGTTGTTCATTAATCCACATTCATTTATTCATCAGACTTACGGAGTGTTATATACATATTTATAGGAGCTTAAGAGGTATAAACTAAAATATTGCTATCACAAAAATTGGAAAATACAATGCAGGAAATAACTAAATTGCATATGAAATTAAATGCTACAATTAATCAATAAAGCAAGTTAAAACATGTCACAAGTAAAGGAATGAATTGTTGTAATTCTAATCTACCCATGCACAAAACTAAATCAAAAAATAAAAAGGAAAGGGGTTTTAGTGAACCACAAGTGGACCTTGCCTTGGGTGTTAACCCTTCCTAAATATTGTGTCTATAGAAAAATGATAGAACTCGGATTTTATTCACGAGAATGAATATTACAAAATGAAACTTACAACAAATCACTTAATATGGATTGATATTCACTATTGTCTCGTCATTATCTATATATTCAACAAACACGTGAAGAGACTCCTTCAAACTAACAATTATATTTAAATTAAGTATAAGATTACTACCAAGAAATTTGTATATTCTTATGCATGTAATCATAACTGAGGAAAAGTGTTCTAATACATTAACATAACTAAATAGTTCATTAAAAAAACTAGTTATCAAGTGAAATAAACTAGTTCCACGGTTGTAGTTGCCAAGCATAATTAGGAAATGGTGTGAGATATGTGATTGCTATCATAATTTCTTCTTTATTGACATGTGAAAAATTAGGTGAAACATCCATGTTGATCAAGTTTCCCACGATCATGGTTTTGCATATGTGTGTGTTCTCCTTTAGCTACAAGTGATTTCTTGTGGACAAGTCCCAGTTGCTTCATGTCACTTTTTTCAGATGAGTCCCTTTACATTGTGACAGAGTTTCTTTAGCTGCATGTGAGTGGCAACATATAAAATATTCTTGTAAACAAGTTTGACATTCAGACAAATTACTAATAATCATTCATTGTATCAAAGATATTAACATGTAAATTCAAAATCCATAAAATAGAGTAACTTAGTAATAGTTATATTAATTAATATAATTTCCATAGGTTTAAGTTCAAGTGGATTTCTAACAGGAAAATCAGGATTATTAATTATGAGGATATAAAAAATATACATAATATGAGACAACTAAAATAGTAATCAAAGGGTCTCATCACTAACAGTTAAACAATAACTGAGACTTTGGACCACAACAGAATGCAAATCAAATACCTTAGGATTATGATCCTGACCTATATTGCATCTTCCATAGGGTATGAGGGCATGATGAAAGAAATTTTAGTGATTGTAACAAGTTTATATAGTGCCTACTAGAGGATAAATGAAACTCTTCATCAAGATGTTTCAGGAAAATCCCATTGTGCCAATGCAAAATGCTTACATAGGGCCTATTTCCCATCAAAACATTACTCTTAGGATCTTCACTGATCCTCTTCCTATGCATCTTGGCAATAGAAAACTAAGCCCCCATGGAACCAAAATGGGAGCTACCATTGGAAATAATGATCACGAGGCTTCCACTTCTCCAAACACAAACATAGCTCCTCCTTTGGATGGTCAATGACAACCTAAGATTGTAGATCTCATTGAATTAAACACTAAAACTCATATTAATGCAACCACAAGAACATGTGATAACTCAACTTAACCTATTCCCATCTACCCATCTATGTAATATGACACTTCATTAATTCTGAGGCCAATTGGGGCATATGATTTGACTAAGGATTTAACCAAGACCTTTTCTCACATCTTCTTCTTAGATTTTTTGAGAAAATATCCTACAAATCAAGCCAATCTTATAGAAATGTTGGGTCTTGGTCACTTGATTAATGTTACCCCTCCTCTAAAAGAAAAAATCAACCACATAGACTTTGACATCTATCCTCATGGGCAGCCTGAAATAGATGTTGGATTCGTATTTGACATTAGTAAGATTCCCACCGATGTCGAGATTGCAACGTTATCTCTTGAAAGTGTAACCTAGTTGAGAGATGATAGAAGGGGTTCTAAGATTGGTTGATTTCTCTCTTTCATAGATATAATGAAAACACCTTAGGTCTATGGGTATACCTATTGTTGAGGTGATTCTCTAGTATCAAGGCCAGTTCCTTATTGATGTATCCTAAACTAATTTTTTTGGGGTTTTGAGGGTAAAACATGACTGTAAATAAACTTTAAATGGGTGATACACCAAACTTATTTAGGAATTGTAATGATTATATGCTCAATAAAATTGAGAATGAATTTTAGATGCACAAACCAATGATTTTCAGCAGAATATTAAGGTAAAACACTTATGTATTGAGGGATAAATCATAACAACACAACAAGATAAAAATGCACACTAAGATTATCCAGAAAATACCACATTTCTAGCAATGTAAAATGATTAATAAGGGAATTAACATTAACAAGAATTAATGGAAAGATAAGCACCATTGCAAATAATTGGAAAGGCAAAAACTAGTTCTCATTCAAGGAAAAACTGGCAAAAATATGCTTCAACACTCTTATGTCAAAACAATTCTCCTTTGTTCCTTGCTAGTGCACATAATATATAGTAAAAATAATTCACCAAACCCCTCCTAAAAATAGGCTAAAATTTGTACTCACCCATGCATGCTAAATTTACCCCTTTATCATGAATAAATAAAGGAAGAAAAATAGACATGTTGATTACAATGAGGCAATAATAGCCTTTTTTACAAAATACACTTTAGTCAAATTGAAGTTAACTCCCCTATTTTTAAAGAGACTAATTAAGTTGGGTGAATAGTAAAGCTAATATTAGCCATTTTTCTTGCTGATCAAGTCTTCCCAATGCAAGTGCATATTTTTGTCCTCTTATGCATGATGTGACACTTGCAATTTGATCCACTTACAATGATAAGTTTAGCACTTTTGCAACTATGTCACCTTGATTGCACATACAAAGAAAATAATATCCATGTACAAGTAAAATAAATAACGTATTTGATCTCCAATACTTTCACAAAAACAGTCACCCAACCACTATGGGGACCACCTGCATGCATGTGTAATAAAATAATACCTTTATTTTATGAAAATTAAAGTAATTATGACTTCAAAGTGGTCTCCATGAGCTTTTATGTTAACCTCCTTATCATGTAGTGTTTTATTTGTCTTAAGCTCATCATGACATGCACCTACTTGATGGGGATCACCTTTGGTTTTGGTGTCAGCATGTCTTTGGTTTTGAATAATAATAATCAAGTGATTATTTTATAACATCTTGCCACCTTTACTTGGCATATGTATCATTATTTATTTGACTCCCTTTTGTTTGACATGATACTCTAAACAATAGTCTTTGGGCCTTTATGATTAATCATTAGCATGCATTACAAGGTTTTTGGCATTTGATTACTTCATGGCATTAAAGTTTTAGACCTTAGAAAGGTCAATGCAATGATTTTTTATTTAATTGGGATAAATTCCCCTTCATGATGACATCTCGACCCTTATTTTATCGGTGCATTGTGGCTAATCCTAGACCTAACTAGGTGGGTTGGATCAAAATTTAGTTTCCATGGAATTCATTGTTGATCTGTGACTATTGATTATGGTACTTTGTAATCTAATTAATTGATTCTCTAAGCCCTGATAAGTATGGAGTTTTCATTGATTACATGTAATTTGGTGATTCATACAGGTTCATTGATCTTGTACCATTCCAAACTGAATCGTTGATTTCCAAACCATGGTAAGAAAGGTGGTCGAGCTTGGTCTACAATGCTAACCGTTTGATTTGGTACCATCTAGATCTTGGTCACTGATTTCTTGCATTGTTGTGAGATGTGTTACATTTTATTGATTTTAATTACCTAATCAGTTTTATTGATCTTGTGGTACAAGGTTATATCCATCGTTGATCTAGTAGTTATTTTTTGGATGTTTGATAGTAATCTGATCTTGTACTATCGATCTAGATCCTTCAATTTTCTTAAACTTGCGTTAGCAGTGGAGTTAGTTGTGGTTTTCATTGTGTGTCATTTGATCATGTAATTGCAATCTTAAACCATCGATGTCGTAATTCTTGATCAAGTTAGGTTTTTGGATGGTTAATAATTTGAGGTAAACCTAAACAAAACCTAATTCATTTTCAATTTGCATTATCCATCTATGGGAAAATCCCTGACAAATGTTTTATTTACCGCCATCAAATTGTGACTTAAGCTTGATATGTTCTCTATTATTGGCATTTTCCTAGCCTGTAAGGCTCTATGACTTCAAACACATGTCATTCTGATATTTATTTTGAGCTTTTTGGGTTATGTGGAAGATTTTTGGGCATGGTTTCCATTTTTGAAGGTGTGCTCCTTTGTTTCGAAAACGTAACTGAATGATTTCTCTTTTTCCCTTCAATTTCTATCATGATGTATTTTTGTGATAAAATCATATTGGGTTTCATTTCTCTGGGACTTAAAATTCAATTATACTTGTCTCTTTTTCATTTCTTTTGTGTTTCTTAAAAACTCGAGTTCAAAACTTGCTATGGGAATTATTTATTTTTATGTGACTGAATATCTTTTTGGTTTCAATGACCTCAAGCCTGAATGGTGATTACTTTCTTCATTTCTCTAAAAAACTTTACAAAATCTTATGAAATCCCCTCATGGATATAGAATAGAAGGCATTTCTCTTGTTTTTACTGGAAAAAATTTTCGAAATTGAATGACCAGTACTGTTGTTCTTCATTTTCTTGAGTTATTAAAGAATATATTGTAAACTTCACTTGAGTCTTTATTTCTAGTTGTTTTGGTTGAAAATTTTTTGGGTGCTACCATTTTCAATACATGTCATACATTTACTATTTTAAGCTTATGCGTTTCAGTATGTTGGGATTTCATTCCTTGTGATTTTTCTTCTACCTAGTTTGAATGGTGACTGATCTTTTATCTATGACTTTAGAAGGTTTATGATTTCGGTGAGGATGAAGCTCTATTGGTAATGGTTGTTGTGTTAAGATTTTTTTCCTTATTTATTTGGCTTGAGTTTCAAACTTTCTGTAATTAACTCTATACATTGATTCAAGAACTTGAAGCTCCCTGTGAAAAAAAAACAAATTATTATTCCTAAAATCCGCTATAAACTTTTCTTTTGCATTTATTCGCATACTGTAGATTTCATGCTAAGGTACTTTACATTTCGAGCTTCTGTGTTTAGCTATTTGATTTTAATCTTATCTATGAACTTGATGAGAAGTCCATACATATGGTGAAGATTTTTCTGAGAATTTATTCTTTTGAATAACTGAAAACTTGACATTTTTAAAATTACATCCCTTGAGTAACTTTGAAGCTTTGATTGAAGCATTTGTGAAATAAAAATCTTGAGCTTAACTTATGTTCAAAGCTTCTTTCAAAATGTGTGCAAAATGTGTGATCTTGAAACCCCTGATTATGTATTACTTCCTTGGAAGCCTCTTTTCTAGAACTCTTTAATGTTTCCATGTAATGGCTTATAGACTTAAAATAGTGCCTCATTTATAGGATAAAGTTGAATTTTTATATCTGAACTCATCCTTATTGCAAAAATGAAACCATTCAAAGTGACTATACTTTTGATATGTGTCTTTACTTGTATTTTAAGTATCAATCACTTTGAAATATATTCCTTTGATGTATTTATGTTCACTGTGTATGTATCTTAATATTCTTAAGAGTGTTGTAACTATCTTTAAGAATCTTGCAAAGTTTTCATTTTTTACCCTCTTGATCTTATTTGAAAATTCTCTTGGAATTATTTTTACTTGTCCTAAGATACATCATGATTATATTTTTTATGTGCTTGAAGAAATTTTAAGGCAAGCAAAAAATATGCATCAATCTTGTTCTATTCTAAAACATTTGTCTACTCTTAATCATGTACTTTCTTGATATGAGTTGAACCTCTTCTCTCTTTCTGAAATGTACTTTTTTCCTTGTTCAGATTTCCATATTGCATACATATTTTGTAAATTGTACCTAAATCTGTACATGTTTACTTGCATTTCATTTATTTCTCTATTAAATTTAAATCTGTTTCATTCTTGTAATATACATTTTCTGCATGCAACATATATGTTTGAATCTGAAATTATGAACTTGAATTTCCTTTCTGGTTAGAAAATCTATAGCTTCACTTCTTCATCGTGTAGTATGAACTGAAACTATAACAATAATTAATCATTTTTTCTTTAATTCATCTTGGAATAAAACACTTTCTGATTTGGTTGTTCTTAATATTTCATTCTATGATTGCTTTTGTATAGTCTCATCAATACTGTAATGTTTCTTTTGATATAATATTAGAACTTTAATGCTCAATCTACAAGGTTGTTTTGATCATGTATGGATCTCTGAAATAAGTTCATTTCCTTCCAACTGGTTGACAAATATTTCTTGATCCTTAATCTTGTTTTCCTAAAGGCCACGAGTTGTATTTTACTTATTCATTCTTTTTGGATGACTGTACTTGATCAACTTCTTGATGACATGCGATATAAAACTCATATCTACCTCAATAATTTTCTATTTTTCAAACTTTTTGTATCATTTCTATTTATTAGCACAATCGTAACTTTTCATTCATGTAGCTTTTCATTCATGCATTGATCTCTTCTCCTGCAACCTGTACCTGCACACTTAAGAAAATAGTTAGAAAGATATTAGGATTTTTGGTCTCTCTTATGTTCCATAATGATTTTCTTTATATTTCTTATTGTCTGGCATGCTTCTTGTGAATTCCATGAGCTTCTGCAAGATAGTGCCTTCTCAATTCCATGTATGTTACTTGATGTACCTTATGCCTCTAATATTAGCATATCCATTTGCATGAAGTTGAACAGTACATGAGTAAAAATTAGACCCTGAGCTCTTGACTAATGTATTTCTTTTTATTTTCATGTACATTATAGCTGCTGGATGACAGAGAATGGATGATGGAGCTGGATCTAGAACAAACCAGACTAGGAGAAAACCCAAGGAAATGATGGGTTTATTCTATTTACTTTTAACTTTATGTACATGTAATTCCTACTTCATAAGTTATGAGTTACATCCCACCGCTTGTGTGGGAAACATTAAATTTCTTCATGAATAAATTACATTAATTTTTTGTAACTGAGTTGTATACCTCTTTCTCCATTCATCTTTATGATATGTATTGATTAATGAAATAAACAACTCAACCACATGATTAATTGTATTTAAACACAAAGAAATAATGAGTTTCGATTAACCTGTAACTTAATAAAGAACTCCCCTTCATACAAACTACAACTCTGTTTAGTGCTCCTGAATATAACATTTCACCTAAACTGTGATTTTTGTCTTCATCAAGGCAATGCATTGGTCTTTCAGGGCTTCTTTGTTTCCTTGATGAAGTCGAACATGGAATGGAAGTCTATGATGTGTTACATTCTGTAATAGCACACATAGATATAGATTACATGTAGTTAATCAATTGTTGCAACTCAGAACACAATAAAATTGTATGATTTTCCCCTAGTTATGTCCATTTCATCATAAAAAAAGTTTCCAGTTGCCCATTTTTTCATGAGTGTAAAAATTATCAACATTTCTTGAGATCCTATGGGAAAATATTCCTACTAGCTTATAGACCAGTTTTCTACTCAAATCCATTCGGCAGGGAGTCAAAGCATATAACCAAAAATTTCCTTTTCTGAAAACCCAAGCCTTTTAAAAAATAAACTAAAGTTGGGAAAGGATCTGGTACTCCAGATCACGTGGATGAGTGCACTTATTGAATTAAAAAACATTGCAATGTGCATGAACTGCACTTATTGAAAAGGAAATCCTACTCTTACCAAACACTATAGGATTTTCAATAACAGTGTTTAAGAAACATACCATTCATAGGAATGGGAAGTTCTTCTCCATTCATCCTTAAAAGCTGAAATGAATTGTGCTCTTTGAAAACTGAAATCATATAAGGACCACTCCAGATTGTGTTAAAATTTGTGTGGTTTCCTGGCTTTTCATGATTAGCATCCCATTTTAACACAATGTCTCCTTCCTTGAACACTTTGAACTTATCCTTTTTATCAAATTTTTTCTTGATCTATCTAAATGATTCTTTTCCTTATTTAGATGAGCTTTATCTCTTAGCTCTTGTAGCTCACTTAATTATGCATAACGAACTTGCATTGGTTCATTCTCAAGTAGTTTCATATGATGCAGTAAATCCAATGTTGGAAACTCAACTGAGATGGGCATTCTTGCCTCTCATCCATAAAAACTTTTATACTGTGAATTGCCAACATATCTTTTAGTAGTCACTCTGTTAGCCCAAAGTGTTGAATTTAACATCAGATACCAAGCTCTTTGGTTATCCTTGAGTGTTCTTCTGATGATCTTCAAAAAAAAAATTTAGTGTTTTCAGCTAACCCATTACCTTATGGGTAATAATTAGATGAAGTACTCAAATAAATTCCATGCTTGACAACCCAATCTGTTACCTTTGTACCAAGAAAAGATAAGGAATTATCTGAAATGATAGTTGTTGGAACAATAAATATGAAAATTATATCTTTGTAAAATGATAAGATTGAAATCTCATTAGCTTCTTTCAAAGATACTACTTCAGTCCGACGTTTAAAATAATCAGTAGTATTCAGGATCCACTTATGTCCTTGTGACGAAGGTGGATTTATCATGCCAATGAAGCCAAGAACCCACTACATGAATGGTTGATAAATTGAAATAGGTTACACAGACAGTGAAGCTAAATGTTCTTTTCCAACAAAAGAAAGCACACTTCTTACACTTTCTAATCCATTCAAATTAGTCCTTATATATCTTGGGCCAATAGTAACTGAATTTCATAATTTTTAAAGTTGTTGTACGTGCTGAAATGTGGCCTCTTGCAAGGCCTTCATGAAACTTAGATAATAGTTGTTAAATATTATCATAATCATTACATCATAGAAAAATTTCATTTATATCCCTTTTTTATAACACACCATCAATGAAAATGTCAAGTAAAATTTGTAACCTAGAATATATTCATTTATTATTTTCCATACCTTCCAAATAAGTACCATGCTACAAGTAATTAATCAAATCAGTCATCCATCTTGATTCTTGAACTTCTGGATTGAGTTCTAGTTGCTGATTTTCACGTGGTAATAAGATTTTTGACTGTTGATATGTGATTTCATCATGTTGTAATGAATTTTCTAATTCTACATCATGTTCTTTTTCAAGATCAGCAATTAGATGTTCACACAAACCTTTTTCTCAAACTTGTTTTACAACACCCAATGTCAACATCATACTCCATAAACTTTGTAATATAACATGCTCTCTTCTCATTATGTTTTTTGTTCAACAAGAACACTTTAACACTTGGATGAGAGACTAAGACATGTATTGTAAGTTGAGAAACAGGGGCGGAAGCCTGATAAACTTTATTAATATCAAATAAAACAAAATTATAATGAATTGTTGCAGTTCTTATAGGAATTGTACAACAATATACAAAAAAATAAAAGGGTTGCATAGTTACAACTGAGATTCAAATACAAACAATAAAATTGTTAAAACAATATAACAACTCTCGTAGTATTTTGAATAAAGACAATTAGATGGTTATATAAATATAACCATATTACAATTAATAATAAATACCCAATTATTATAGTTAAATAAAAATTAACTATATAGAAATTTATTTTTCCTAACATTCCCCCCCTTAATTTTGCATTGCCTCAAGGGGCGAAGAAAAAAATTCTATGAAAAACTCGAAATTGTCACATGTAAGTGACTTCATGAAAATATATGCTTGTTTTTCAGTAGTTGGACAAAACTAAAGTTTTATATTATGCTTAGAGACATGATCACGTATGAAATGTACTTGTACCTCAATGTGTTTTGTTCTTTCATGAAAAACTAGATTCTGAACACGTTTGAGAACACCTTCATTACCAACATACATGGTGGTCAATTTGTCCTGTGGTATTCCAAGTCTTTCAAGTATGTGATGTAGCCAAATCGCTTCACATACAACTTCCTGTTATCACCGAATCACAGCACCCCCTAGATGCACATCAGGCTTCTAGGTTGATGTTTCAGGCATCCAGTGTGATTGCACAACATGGAATCCTTTCTCCAAGTGTGGGACTTGTAGAAATGAGAAAGGAATCTCCAGAGAAGGCTGGTTCCTATTCCTAAACTACCTGCCACAAGCTATTCCAGTGCAGGCAAGCTAATCTAATCCTAATCTAACCATGCCAAGGAGACAGAGAGAGAGAGAGAGAGAGAGAGAAAGGGAAAAAACAGAGCCTACACTAAAACAGTGATACACCAAAGAAGGAAAATGTTGAACATCTATCAAAACTGCCATGGAACAAGGAGGGGTGAGCAATGGGAAGGATGGACAGATGCATCACGAACCCAAGGATAAATTTCACACAGAAAATGTCCCAAAACTCCATGAACATAGCTCTAGACCTGTAATGAACATTAGAACATGCACAAATACCTGCAATGAAGAGAGGAAAGAAGAGAACAAGCAAAAGAATGAGCAGGGATGGACAGATGCATCACAAAACACGTTTTTTGTTGCTCCAGAAGTTTGCACAGAACATCATTTCAATAGTAAAAGGAAAAAACGCCATTACAGAGTAGGGGAGGAAGTTTGAACTCCATTTTCAACCCTGGGGAAGAAAATAAGGGAGGGCAGAGCTAAAAAGAAGAACCACCTTTTTTTAGAAGCCCCTCCTTACAATTTATAGGAAGAATGAGAGAGGGAAGAGAGAGGAAAGTCAGATCTACCCCAACCACTTCTAGGTCACATTTAATTTATCTCATTATGGCAGTGGGTGAGAACCCTGGCAAGAGCGGCGAACTGTATTTTGCATTAAAGATGGTTGTTGAAATGTCAGTTCTGGCCATTACCACGCGTCAGAGACATTCCTTAATTTTATCTCTCCAAACTGAACCAAAATGTAATATTTACCCTTGAATCATGTAGATAATCTCACCAGCTTTCCATTGATATAAAGAACGTGAAAATCTGAGCTCTGGATCGAAAGATATGGCGATTTGAAGATTTAGGGCAAAAACAGGGCAAAACGGATCGGCGGGAAAATATTTGAGTTTTTCCCGCGCTCTACCACTTGGATGACACGTGTCAGGATCTGATTCATCCATGGGTTCATCCTCTAAAAATTCCTTTCAGGCCCTTAAACTTGGACACGTGGCACTATTTTATTGATTCGAGCCTGAGGGGCGCATTTTTACCTTGCACCAAACACTTAGCAAATTTTCAATCTTCTAACACGTGGCACGTTCTGATTCACCCGCGGGCCTCCTTGTCTCTTTTCGGCCATCTCACCTTTTCGCAATCCACGCATCCCTCGTATACCTTTGGCCCGGATGTCCCAAACTGCCTGGGACAAATTTCTCCGAATCGTATGATTCGGGCTTCCTTGTTCCTGTTTGAGGTGAAGACACGTGGCGAGATTTGATTCGTTGGCGGCTCTTTCAGCTTTTCGCGTCCCTTGCGTACTTTTGGCCCGGATGTCCCAAACTGTCTGTCCCCTATTTCGGCCGAATCGGCTGGTTCATGTCCTCCACGTACTTTTGTCCCAACTGTCCCGGACTGCCTGGGACAAATATCTCCGAACCACCCGATTCGGGCTTCCTTGTTCATGTTTGAGGTGAAGACACGTGGCGAGATTTGATTCGTTGGCGGCTCTTTCAGCTTTTCACGTCCCTCACGTACTTTTGGCCCGGATGTCCCAAACTGTCTCAACTGCTGTGCGGACCGCCTGGCGGCTTTTCGGCCGATTCGCGCCCCGACGTTCCAACTGTCCCAACTGCTGCGCAGACTAGGACTTAGCTGATTTTCTTCATTTTTTCGGCACCAAGCTTGTTTTTTGCAATTTTTTCACATTTTAAAAACTTGCTGGGTTTTCTTCTTGGACAGGAGAGTTAGAAAGAAGCCGAGGGGACCTCAAAAACATGATTTTGGGCCTTAAATCAATCTACTTGCTCGGGACTGAATAATCTGATGCATGTTATCAAAATTACCCTGGGGGGTGAATTTTAGATAACACTTCCCCTGTAAAATGATACTTGGCTTATGTGGAAGAATGATAAACAAAGTTTTCTTTATTGCTTCCCCATGATATTTGTCCAGATCCCATAAATAATAAAAACCTTGAAGTGGATTTTCTCTCATTAATATTTCTTGCATGATCTGAATCTGAATATCCCGACAAGAAGAAGTTGTCTTTCTTCTTGTATTCTAGACTAAGATCCACTGATCCTTTGAGATATCTTAAGATGCACCTTGCTACTTTCCAATGAAAAACTTTGGATTCCTACATGAACCTGGATAGATAGCTCACTGCAAAGATGATATCTGGTTGAGTGTAGGTAAGGTAAATGAGACTCCCAATCAACTTTCGATAAATATTTGCATTTACCTCAGGAGATGGATTTGAATGAGATAGATGTAATTTTTTCTTTAAAGGTGTAGAAATTGGTGTGTAATCCATCATCCTAAATTTCTTAAGCATCGTCTTCATATATTTCATCTGAGAAAAAATATGTTATTCTCTTTTTAAGATACTTCCAATCCAAGGTAATAGTGAATTAGCCCGAGATATGTCATGTCGAAAAATTGATTAATATATTTCTTCGTTGCATCGATCATCCTCACTGAACTTCCAGTGATGACTAGATCATCAACATAGAAAACAAAAATCACAATCTCCCCCCCTTTCTTTTTGAGGTAACTATTGGGATCGTATGGATTTATAACAAACCCATGTTGTATGACATGCCCATCAATTTGTATATACCATGCCCAAGGTGCTTGTTTGAGGCCATACAGAGATTTCCTGAGTCTACATACCTTTGCTTCTTGACCAGTTACAATATATCTGTCAGGTTGAGTCATATATACTTCTTCTTGTAAATATCCATTTAGAAATGCACTTTTAACATCCATCTGATGGACTTTCCAACCAAAATGTGCAGCTATAGTAAAGATCATCCTGGTCATTTTGATCTTATTTGTGGGAGAAAATGTCTCCTCCTAGTCAATTCCTTCTTTTTGTGCATACCCCTTTTCTAATAGTCTCACTTTATACTTGTCCACTGTCCCATATGCTTTGTACTTTGTTTTTAATATCCATCTGCATCTAATGTGTTTCTTCCCTGGTGAAAGATCAAAAATATGCCAAGTGTTATTTTTCAGTACTGACTAATATTTAGAGTCCATGGCATCTTTCCAAGCTTTTGAATGTAGGGCTTCCTGGACTGTTATCCAAAATAAACTCATGCTTATTTTTGGTTAAGTGCACCGATTTTCCCTCCTTTAGTGCTTCAATCCAATTTTTTAGATATTCTAAGCACTTAAGGTTTCTTGAAAACATTTCCATCAAATACGAAATTTCTTACCCTTTACAAAAATATAAAGAAGTCCTTCTAACTTCTCATATTTTGCAAGTTACGGGTCGGGGGGCCGTGGAAGGTATTTTTTCCCAAAAGCAGACCGGCGGGAGTTTTTAAGGATTTTTACCAATGCAGAGAGGTGGGGTGGCAGGAGATATTTAGACTATTTTCCCAACTAGAAAATGTGGACCTATGGGCCCGAAGATGGTTTTTTGACAAAATTGAATTGTGGGGCTACAGGGTAATTTTTTACATTTTGTATTTTTTGGTGCCAAAAGGCACAAAGTGAGTTTCGGGCCCTTAGACCCATTTTGCTAACTAGTTTTTGTGATTTTTGTATGGTCCCAAGTCAAACATTTAAATGGACATATCTTTTGATCCAGTTCCTAAAATTCAACAAATTTGGCACCGTTGGAAGGGTCTCGTCCTCGTCTACAACATGGGAGCCTGAAACTTTAATTTTGAAGATGTTAGGTGGGTGAAAAATGGGAAAACATCTTTCAGTCTAGTAATATAAAAATTAACTACTTCAACTACCATATCTAATTCAAATTAATCTGTCGTTCTTCCATCTTCAACACACCAAACAAACATAGGGAACTAGAATCAACAGATTATGGGCGGATTCACGTAGGCATTGACGGTTGGTGGTAAGATTTTAAGAGAAAAGTTGACTTTCTCCTCTCTCTTTCTGGTTTTCATCACCTATATATTGTAACAGTTTTCATTTGAGAAGGAGAGACATTCTAGGATGTAGGGAAAGTATGTCAAAGCATTTTCCAAACTCCATTTGAGTTACACGCCTTCTCCAATGCCTAGAGATCATAAGTGTGCCTTTGAGCACCCATGTAATAGTCTATGCACCTTATAGAGCAATAAAATCTTGTTTTTTGGCATCTTTCAACCCTTGGCATTGTTTTGATTGTTTCTTTGTGCCTCTCTATCTCATGTTTTCTCCCTGTGTATGTATTTCAAATTTACAAGTGTAATATGTCATGCTTCATGGAGTTTTGACAGTGGATTTGGATTTGGATCTATGTCACTTCTGTCTGACCTCTCTCAATACCCTTTTCCTTATTTCATTCTCCCTCAACAGATTATCTCGCCACTTCCTTTTTTGGTGTATCATCGCTTAGTGTAGGATCTTTCACCCTCTCTCTCTTTGTCTCCTTGGAATGGTTAGATTAGGATTAGTTATATTCCACCTACACTGGAGTAGCTTATGGCAGGTAGATTAGGAATCAAGAACTAGATTTTTCCAGAGGTCCATCTCAAGTTTTACAAGTTCCACAGCTTGAGAGATGGTCCCATGTTGTGTAATCACACTGAATGCCCCACTTCACACTCAAGCCATTCGGGGGTGTTGTGATTATGCACTAACAGTTTTGGCATGCATGGTGGGACAAGAGGTATTCACTTTATTTCATCAAATTGATGTGTTCTTGGTGAGATTAATCCTTTAGAGGCACATTCAGAGCACATCTGGCGACTCCATCTGGTCAATAACCTACCCTCTGAGTTGCAAACCTTTTCCATCTATTTTCCACCCATCTTCATTCACCTTTCTTTCCACGTATTTCATTTTATTCCATTCAGGAAGCTATGCAATCATGACTTCATTTCCTTATTAGAACTCACACTTTGAAAATGCAGCTCACCTCTAATGCATTTCCAAACTCCTCCAGATCAGCATCATAATCAAATCTAGAACCATTATGCTTAGCCATATGAGTAGTGTCAAAACCAGTTTGGCCATGGGACTTATCAAGAACAAGGGGACGCATACAATGGTGATAGCTATGTGGAGAATGTTGGTCTGCTGGAGAAGACTCAAAAAATGGTTCAATCTAGGTCCATAGCACAAATGAAGGCATTAAGGATCAGTTTGAGGGTACCTTATCCATGGGGAGACCCTTTTCCAAGACACTACAACCTTCAGGAGAAACTTGAATTCATGGTTGAAATGCTACCTCAACTTACACAGTGGACTGAGGAGATTGAGGCTTACGAGTTGGATATAAGACAACCTTGTCAATGGGTAAGTTCACCAGCTCCATGTCCTTCATTTTCTTGTTCTTGATCTTTATCGTTTCAGCAATGTCAAGATTCAAGCCCCTCAGTTGCCGCCCCAAGTGTTGATTTTTCTTCTCCATCCCCTGATCTTACATCCCATCTCAATTATTTTTCCCTCTTCCCTTCCAAGTAGTCATTCCCTCTAAATAAACAAGAAGTTCCACCTCCCTCCCCACCATAAATAATTGCAAAGCTGGTTGAACCATAACCTGCCACTCCTCTTACTTTCCCAAATCTGTGTTGGAAAGAGAATCAATAATCCAGTCAAGGAGAACAACAAGAAGATGAACCTAACCAAGAAGAAATGATAGATATATGAAGCATTGGGTTTCCAGGTTTAGGTTTACAAAGATCCCCTTGATGGTTAAGTCAACAGAGGAGTTCAAGGTTGAGAACCAGTGGTGGCTGAGGCTGAGTTTGCAGCAGAGAAGGAACAAAAAAAAGAAAAGGAAGATCAACAGTATGTTTTCTCTAGACGCAGTGTCCCTAATGGCACTCTGTCTGAAGAGGATGCTGATCTAATCTAAGCTACACAACCATTTAAAGAGGAGGAACAATCATCTTCAAGACCCATTGAAGAGAATCAACTGAGATAGATCAAATCAGAGTTGAAGCCATTCAATGAAGAAAACATCATTACAGATTGTTTTCTTTCATTTCAAGGGCCTAATTTGATTGATGAACCCATGATATAGGAGGACCATATAGTTTAAGAGGCTCCAAGTGTAAAGTGGGCCACAGAAGAACCTTCAGTTCTTCCTCCCACTTCATCCCCTTCAAACTCTAATGTTGAAGAAGAGTTTGAGATTTCAAACTTGATGTTTGAAGATGAGGGTAACCATGGTGAGAAAGTTTCAAATTAGGAGGACACCATGGAGGAGGTTGAGCACATGTAGCAAAACAAAAAGGAGGTAGATTATCTTTCCAACTTGGAGGATTACTTTGATGGAGAGGAGCCTAAGGAAATTACATCATTTACTCCTCCATCACTCACCTTCCAAGCACATGAGCCTGCTACCATGAAGGAGAGCATTCAAGTACAATAGCTTGCACTTCATAACAGCTCTCTGGAACCAAGGTTGGAATATATGAATCTTCCATGTTCTTCAAAAGAGGAGGAAGAGAAAAGGCAAGAGGATGTCATCATCTCTTCCACATGATCCATCCAAGAAGGTCTACTAGAAGACTCCATTCTTTGAGTTGAATATCAGAAAAGTGGGCAAATTCAAAGGATTAGACCTTTCCCAATCAGGGACTTGGCTTAATTGGAGCCAAGGGAGAATCCAAAACCATTCATGCTTACTTTTAAGCATGAGGATGAGTTTCAAAGTACTAAGGATCAGCTGCAATGCCTCTTTAATCGAAATACAGAGCAACTAAAAGAGGTATTTTTCTTGTTTCCAATTGACACCTTGATGATTTGGGTGGAGGATCAGCATTTTTTAAGTTTTACACTCATACAAATAACCATATTTAGTGTCAAATCATTTGCATGGCTGCTAATTGAAAGGAAGGGAAGTTACTTCTCCCTGTCAGTCGCAGAATTTGTTTGAGCTCTCTTTCTCTCTAGTTAAAATAGAGTAGGTAGGTTTGCTTTCAGCAAAAGAAATTCTTGTGCACACTATGCATATCCCACTTGGGGTGTGTATGATTTCCAATTTTGTACATAGTGTGTTGTGGTGTTTTGTTGCTCTTGCACAGTGCATTGAAAATGGCATTTGGAGAGATTGGCCCCAATTTTAGTGGTTTCAAAGTGGCTTAGGGATCAGATTTTCAAAGTTCAGATCAGATTTTTGTTTACCAGGAAGACTCCATGCCTAATTGGTGCTTCAAATCCACTGATATTTTCATCTAGTAGGCAGATTTCCCCTATCAGTTGCCAAATTGTTATCCAAAATAAGCTCATGCTTATTTTGGTTAGCTGCACTCATTTTCCCTACTTTAGTGCTTCAATCCAATTTTTTATATATTCTAAGAACTTAATATTACCTAAAAACATTTCCATTAGATAGGAAATTTCTTCCTCTTTCCAAAAATATAAAGAAGTCCTTCAAACTCCTCATATTTTGCAAGTTACAAGCCGATGGGCCTTGGAAGGTATTTTTTCCCAAAAGTGGACCGACGGGAGTTTTTAAGGATTTTTGTCAATGCAGAGTGGTGGGGTGGTAGGAGATATTTAGAATTTTTTCCCAAATGGAAAATGTGGACCTGTAGGCCCGAAGATGGTTTTTTGACAAAATTGAAATGAGGTAATTTTTTACATTTTGTATTTTTTGGTGCCAAAAGAAAAAAAGTGAGTTTCGGGCCCGTGGACCCATTCTGCTAACTGGTTTTAACCATTTTTGTAAGAACCTGACTAAAACATTCAAATGGACATATTATTCGATCCAATGCCTGAAATTCAACAAATTTGGCACCGTTGGAAAGGTCTCAACCTCGGCTACGCCATGGGAGCATGAAACTTTAATTTTGATAAGGTTAGGTGGGTGAAAATTGGAAAATGTCTTTCAGGCCATTAATGCAGACTCTGATTACTTCAACTACCAAATCTAATTCGATTCGATCTTTCATTCTTCCTTCTTCAACATGCCAAATGGACATAGGGAACCAGACTCGATAGATTGTGGGTGGATTCGCGGTGGGCATTGATGGTTGGTGGCTAGATTTTAAGTGCAGAGTCAAGTTTCTCCTCACTCTTTCTAGTTTTCATCGCCTATATATTGTAACACTTCTCATTTGAGAAGGAGAGACATTCTAGGATGTAGGGAAACTCTATCAAAGTTGTTTCCCAACTCCATTTGAGTTGCAAGCCTTCTCTAATGCCTGGAGAGCATATTTGTGCCTCTAATAACCCATGTAATAGTCTGTGCACCTTATAGAGCAATAAAATATTGTTTCGTGGCGTCTTTCAACCCTTGGCATTGTTTTGATTGTTTCTCTATACCTCTCTATCGCGTGTTTTCTCCCTATGTATGCATTTCACATTTTTTAGGTGTAAGATGTCGTGCTTCATGGAGTTTCAATAGTGGATTTGGATCTGGGTCTGTGTCACTTTTGTCTAACCTCTCTCAATCCCCTTTTCCCTATTTCATTCTCCCTCAACAAAGTAGCTCGCTACTTCCTTTTCTGGTGTATCACCACTTAGTGTAGGCTCTTTCACCCTCTCTCTCTCTCTCTCTCTCTCTCTCTCTCTCCTTGGATCGGTTAGATTAGGATTAGTTAAATTCTACCTGCACTGGAGTAGTTTTTGGCAGGTAGATTAGGAAGCAAGAACCGACTTTCTCCCGTGGTCCAACTCAAGTTTCGCAATTCGCACATCTTGAGATAAGGTCCCATGTTGTGCAATCACATGGAATTCCCCACTTCACACTCAGGCCATTTGGGGGTGCTATGATTCTACACTAACTGAGGGCTCATCATATTCAATAACTCTACTCATAAAAGAAAAATGGACTCTGGTACCAAATATAAGGTGAGAAATAGGGGCAGAATCCTTATAAACTTTATTAATATTAAATCAACCAAAATTACAATGGAGTGTTGTAATTCTTATAGGAATTTTACAGCAATATACAAACAAATAAAATGGTTTCACAATTATAACCAAGATTCAAATACAAATAATAATATTGTTAAAACAATATAACAACTGTTATCCAAAATTCATCCCTCCAGGTAATTTTGATAACATGCATCAAATTCTTTAGTCCTGAGCAAGTAGATTGATTCAAGGCCTAAAATCATGTTTTTTGGGGGCCCCTCGGCTTCTCTCTAACTCTCCCATCCAAGAAGAAATCCCAACGAGTTAGAAAAAATGGAAAAAATGCAAAAAAAAAGGTTGCAGGATTGTTTTAAAGCATTTCGGGTCTGAAGGGTTTGGTTCATACTAGTGCGGGTCATACTGAGGTTTTTCGTACCAAGTTTGGGGCCGAAATACAAAGAAAATTGGCTAAGTCAGACATTTTTGTCCCAGGCGGTCCGCGGGACAGTTGGGACGTCGGGACGCGAAGTACGCGAAAAGCCGAAACAACAGAAGGTAATAAAAATCATCTAAGTATTTTGTTTCGTGCATTTTGGGACAGCCGGGACAAAAATACGCGTGGGACGCGAATCAGCCGATTTTCCGAAAGACAGTCCATTTCAGGCAGTTCGGGGATTTTCGTCCGGGACAGCCGGGACAAAATTACGTGAGGGACAAGGAAGCCCGAATCGGTCGATGTGGGAGAATTTGTTTGGGAAAGCTGGAAAAAAAGTACGCGCGGAACACGAAAAGCTGAAACGGCTGAAGGCAAAGAAGGAAAGTCAACGTTTGACCCGTGAACTTCAAACGGCCATATCTTTTGACTCTGAGCTCCGACTTTCACAAAATTGGACTTTCTAGAATGAGCATGACATCCTCTACAGCACAAAAAATGGATTTATTATTTTTAATGAGGGTATATATATTTAATTAAAAGAAACATATTCAGCTCCAGTTAATTAATGCTCATTCCTGTCAAATGACAGAAAATGCCTGCCAGACCCAAAATAGCTGCCCACACTCATAAGGCCATAATTTTTGCATTTCTCAACGAAATCGCACAAAATTGGTACCGTTGGAATCGTGGCTCCGATCCCAATGCATAGAAATCAATAAATTCTAGATTTAATGAGATATTGATTGAGATTTTTTATAAAACGTGGCCGGGATCATAACAGTGTTTTATTTGGTAGTTGGGAGTGCAATTAAGAGGCATGGTCATCATTATTTCTCTACTGCAGCACCTGGGACACTATGGGGAGCCTTTTGAAAGTAATATAAAATCATTTTACTCCATTTAATGCCTCTTACAATTGGTTGAAGGATAGATTTCAGGATTTCCATTTTCCCTTCTCTCTCTTCTCATTTTTTCTATAAATGGGAGTGTTGGGTTCATTGTAAGAGGGAGGTAGTTTTTGTAGCAAAGCTCTGCCAAAATTTCTTTCTGAAGCCAATGTGTTGCAATCCCTTGTTGTGGACTCCTTTCATGGTGATCCAGGCCCTTACCTTGTAACCGATTGAACTGTGCATATCAGGAAGCAATAAAATACAAGTTTGTGGATGTATCTTCCCCTGCTGTGTTTTCTTGCATTCTTCTTGCCCCTTTAAATTTGATTACAAGAATATTGTGTCTATTATTATGTTATTGCAGGGATCTATTATCATTGTGTACGTTTGAAATATTGTTGTAAAATGCATTTTGCTAGATTATAGAGAACTGTCATCACCAATTCTAGCGTGCGCTTTGCTTCTGTATCTCATGCATTTGAAGACTACTCTCACGCCCCCCTTTTCTAGTGTATCACCGTTGTAGTGTAGGCTTTCATTTTATGCATTCTCTCTCCCTGGTCCCTTGGAAATTTAGATTAGAATAGTTAGTTTCCCCTGCATTAGAGTAGATTGTGGCAGGTAGTTTAGGAGAAAGAACTAGCTTTCTCTGGAGGTCTATCTCAAGTAGCAAGTCCCACAACTTGGAGATAGTACCCATGTTATCCAATCACACCATGAGTTCAAGTATATGCGCTTTTATAAACATAGGGGTGCTTTGATTCGGTGATAACAACAACTTCGGTGGTGTTTTGAATAAAGACAATTAGATGGTTATATAAATATAACCATATTATAATTAATAATAAATACCCAATTATTATAGTTAAAGAAAAATTAACTATAGAGAAATATATTTTTCTTAACATGTATCTTTATATTGGATAGCATGGAAAGCATATATATATATATATATATAATATATATATATATATATATATATATGTATGTATGTTTTGTTTTAACTTCGTTTTGAGTGTATATGATTTACAAGGTTGGAGCATTAGCACAGGTTTACTTCTATCCCCACACAGATGGCAAGTCCTCTTATTGTATTGTTTAGTGGTTATTATTTGATATCATATCTATCTACACTTGATTGTTTCTTCCATCTTGCAAGTAACACGAGCTTGGATGATGACATTTTGCCACACAAGTGTGTTAGGTATAGCTTTTAACTCTCCAGTTCGCGAACGCCATACTCAGACTCTACATTTTATTCCTCTTCATTGCTAAAATGCTTCTCTCAGGGGGCAATATGTATGCACCCAAATTTGCACGTGCTACATTTTCAGAAAATGATGCAAATGTCCCCAATGATGATTCATATCTTTTTTAAAGGTTTTTGAGCTCATTAACCTCTTTGCATCTTATATTTGTAGACTAGTTTACCAAAATTAGCCATTTCCTACTTTTTTGTAACTTCTGGCATCAATTTCAACTTATTATTGGCCTATAGTTACAAAACCTCTGCCCTACCTGGGTGGCGGTTCTATAACCACTGCCCTCTTTGGGAGCAGTTTTGTAACCTCCATCATTCGTAGGAAGGTGGTCATGTGTAAATTTTCTAGAACTCTTCATGTGTGAATTAGACGCGTGTTGATCCACTTTAGTTCAATTTTAATGCATATTTTGAGTCAATTTAGCTTATTTAGGGCTTGATTGATTCATATTAACCTTCTCTTCTACTTGTAATTGTTGATTGAGTGTTTAACTGCCCCTTCATGAGTTGATGTGGCACTCCATGAATGACAAATGTGATAGTGTGTTGGCCAAACTTCTTTCTATAAAACCATTGCTTCTTCTGAAGCAAAAGGCCAGCGATTATTTGTGTATATTTTTTAGTTGAGCTGCCACAATCTTGCTAGAAATTGCATAGTGAAGCTCTATTCTCTTGTGTTATGTTTCTTCTTCCTGCATTACAACCAAACTACCATTAAAATGCCATTGTTCCAACACTTTCTTCTAACTGCTTCCTCTACATTCCCAGTTCTCTACAATCAAGTGGACACAAAATATTGGTAAAGACAACTGAGGGGGCAAAGTGATACCATAACTGGTATTTCCTCTGCATTCTAATTTCAGGTTGGGGGTTGTTATCGAATTTCCTCATTTCTTTATTTATTTCTAAACATATGCACAATTATCAACTAGAGTAGAAGAAATCATTTTATTGGTTTCAAATAGTTAGATCAGTTTCTTCTGCAAAGCTTTCTTGGGATATATAGGTTCCTTTTTTATCTTTGTAGATTTTTAAGGGAAATGACTATAGAAGAATCTTCTGCATGGTTTCAAGAATTTAAAATTAGATTCAAATTAGTCTCTGTTAAACCCATTTTAAATTCCACCAAGTAACTTTTAGCGGAAGAAAATATTCTGAGAACCTTCTAATTCTTCTTGTGACTTTGAGGTGTGTTTAAGGATTTAATTCAAAATTATTAATTGTAAAAAGCTTCATTTCGATTAGAATAGATTTAGTATATTGTTGCACAAATAAATAGCTACATCCATTTATTTATTTTTATATAATTTGTTTAATTAGGATTAGAAGTAATTGAATTCTTCATTTCTTCTATACACATTGTTATTCCAGAAAATACAAAAAGATTTTTTTTAATTAATTGCTTCATGTTGCTTTATTTCTTTATATTGGGAAAATACAAAAAGATGGTGTAGCTTTCGTTTATTTAGATTAGATTTTTATTTTCTTTGATTAGATTAAAACACTTCAGATATAGATATGGCCATCAACAGACCACAACAACAACGAACATACGAAAGTGATCCACAAGTTCCACAATTGAACGGGCCTGAACTTCTCACATACATAGATACTGGACTTTGTATGATTGTCCTTTGAAGACCATCACGGTACTCTAACAAAACTTTGCAACTAAACACTTTAAACATTGAGGTCTTTAAGGCTAACGAGTATTGGACTGCCCCCAGAAATAGAGTCTAGATCAAACACATATGACCATACAAGGACCACGACTAGAGAGAATTTATCGTTGTTATCTAGTGGTCCCCAAACCAAACGGGTATGAATACTAACTAGAATTAGACACGTGATTGCATGCAATATTCTTTAGAACATCTATACTTACCCCAAACATTATTAGAAAACTCAACATTCTGAACTAAGAAGCTCATCGAGCCCTTGCATTCTGGACTGAGCTAGCTAACCGCCCATAGAGATAGTGGAATCACACCTCTCTCATTACTCCATGAACTTTTATGGACATCATTACGAGGCACCCATTGGTTTTCCACGTATCCCATAGCCAATAAAGAGGATTTTTGCAGAATTTGACATCAATTAGAGTCTTCATGTGGCAATTATTTCTGACCCATCCATTAGACCCATTCAGGTTAGAAGGTCTTTACATGCCCTTGACGAATAGATCCTGATATTGTGTGTCAAGGAAATTTTTTTTCCTTGATAGATTTTTCATCTTTTTTCTATGCTTTTCACCCATATTTCATATACAAACTATTTTACTATCCATATTCATCCATTCTTTCTACATTGGTCATCTCGGCATGACCTCGGAAGGTCGAGTGCAGCTAAAGGTCACGTGTTGATTTTCATCCGTACAAGAACAAATGAGATATATATTGTATTTGACAATCCTTGTGGTGTCAAAAATACATCAGTTCCATGAAATTCCAGAGTCTGGAGAACCTGATCACCGAACTGACAAGTTTTGATCAAAGCTTCCACTCTAATTTTACATAAGTTGAAAAACTTTTTAAAATTTATTTCTACATTATTTATATCTTTCAACGCTTTTCTCAAGACAGAATGTCATGCATCAATAGGGGCAATAAGAAAATGTAGGCACTTTTCCCCTTAATAGCTCATATTACCATTTTGTATAGAATCGCATAATTCCCCCTCAATTACTCAAACAAACTCCTTCTGATACCAAATGAAAAAACAATAATACTTTGGTATCATTATGCACAGAAGAGTTACAGTTATATATGAGAGGCAGCTCTGATATCTAAGGAAAACATCCTCCACATATTTCTCACCCAACTCCTATATATGTGAATTGTTGTAACTCACAACTAGAATAATACAAACCTATATTATTAATAATGAGTTAAAGTATGACTTATATTAATAATATTAAAATATACACACATATTTAAATAATGTGAGCACTATATATTTCCTAACAAGCTTCAGATGACGATAAAGCCTCATGTTTTAACTATAATGCGTATCAACACAATGTGAGATGGGCCTTGTAAATGACCATCTACATGAATAATGTTGACATTATATTAGGTGATGTTTGGTTGAGTGTGTATATTAATATTTTATATTTAAGTTTTTATTTCAACTCATCATTTTAATAATTTCTATCAATTTCTATTTATTTGCTTATTCGTGTATAGCGATTAATTAAAATATGATATATTCAACCAATTTAAATTTTTTGGTTTGAAGTATTTAAAGAAAAGAATTGTAGGCCGGTTGTGAAACAAACTCAAATCATTTTGTTATAGGGAGTGGAATGAAATTGCACATAATGATCGTAAGAGGCTAATTGAATTAATTGAACCCGATTTTAGGAGTGCCCACTATGAAACATGATTAATTGAAAACTTATAGAGCAAGGTTTTAAAGAATGAAAAGGCATATCGGGATAATTTTAATGTGTAAATATAATGTTATATAAAAAACATCCATATCCTTTTGTTAATTTTTAATCTATAATTTACAAGTTAAATACGAAGGCAATAACTTCTTTGACCGCCCAATATAGAATTTAATTCGTGGTTGAAAAAATTGATCCAAAAATTATAATATCTTGAATATAAGGTAAAATTGAAAATATCTACCATCGGTGAATTAAATATTTTAATAAAAAAATAAATTAATAACAATCCAAAACAACTAACTAATAATAATTGATATATATATTAACATTTTACAAATAAATATATATAAAATACAAACAATTTTTATAAAAAATTGAAATTACAAATTATTTGAAGAAATCAAAACATTGGCCACTAATTAAAAATAATAAATATGTTTCCGAAATGAGAAATGTTATTTTAAAGCAAGTTGCAATGTGTTCTGGATTGGTATTAATTGTGTAATATACAAATTTATTTTAATAAGTGAATGATGCCCTCAGTTAAAGGCCCCTGTCCTTACTCTCTAACTTTCTTGGAATGTGGTACAACTATTCGGTGACTTTCAGTGGAGGGTAGCCGTTGGCCGTAACGAAAACCGTTTATGCCATTAACGATTTTGGGAACTGAAAATCGTCAAATATTTTAAGCCTGATAACTGTAGGCAGGCGATATTATATTAAAGGCTCGCGCAAGATTGACCATAAGGTCAAGGAGTGAAGTCAGGGTTATCATTACATGCTTTAACTGAGAGCATCAACTTATTAAATGATTGGTTTTCTTAAAAAAAAGATTTGGTGTTATGTAACTTGCTTTTCGAATAGGTAAGCTCTCTCATTTCAAAACCATAGTTCCAACTCGGGACATTTTGACGTGATGTGTTTACAAGACATGACAGTTTGAATTTGAATTTAAAATATATTTTGTCTGTCCCGCCCAAAATATTTTCAAAATAGACATGAGACAGGATAGCCATTATGAATGCAGGAGAGGCGGGGGATATGAGCAGAGAAGGCCTGATTTTGTTGAAGCAAGACCATATTTTTGCTTCAAGGCCAAAGAACATTGCTTCGGAACACTTCACATTTGGGGGCAATGACATTGCTTTTGCTCCTTAGGGCCCACATTGGAGGGCAGTCAGAAAAAATTGCTTAATAGAGCTTTTTACTCAAAAGAAGATCGACTCTTTCAGACAAGGAAGAAATGATGAAGTCAAACGCATGGTGAAGGATGTATGGAGAACATCTCTTGAAGGTAAAAGTATTAATATGTGAAAACTCTTTGGGGCTCTCACAAGCAATGCTATTACCAGGATGGTATTGGGCCAAAGGTTTTTTGGCCGTAAAGGAGCAGACCCCGAAATAGCAGTTGAACACAAGGCCAAAATTTATGAATCATTTTCTCTAATTAATGCATTCAACGCTGGAGATTATCTGCCGTGCTTGAGGCCTCTGGATCTGCAAGGTCATGAAAGACGAATGAAAGAAATAATGAAGTGGTTCGACAATTTATATGCTTCAATCATTGAGGAGAAACGCCTTGAGTTCAAGACAAGCAGTGAAACAGAGCCCTTAAACTTTGTTCACACACTGCTAGAAGCAGAAAGAAGGGATAAGACCTTAAGCATCACTAAGATCAAATCCATTCTCATTGTAAGTTAGATTGATTCTTTACAATACTATTTTATCAGGCTAATCTTTTGATTAAGGTGTTCTTGTGTCCTGTAAAGGATTTCAAGGTATAGAATCAACATAATGGATTGAGAGTAATGGGATGTGGGTTTCGTAATTCATTCTCATTTTTGCGTAGCATGGTTGTTTACAGCTTTTGGGCATCCAAGATTAATGAAATTACTAGGGCCAACATGACCCAGTGGGGCAAATGCAGGATTCCAACGCTTAGAGTTGTATTCTGTAATGCTAGACAATTTTTGAAGAAGTGGGGTGAGTTGGGATGTATTTTTCTCTAGGGTGTGTTAGTTTTCCTTGGGTGTGGATGCATCTTAGGTGCAGCCCACCTTGATTATACTAGAAGTACTGATCCCACTTTGTGGACGGTGGAAGGAATCACGAATTGTTGTTTCTAGTTTTTTAGGTAGTTTAGGTAGTCTTAAGGATATCCAACAACCTACTGCATCATTGATTCCTTGTTTCCTTTCTGACTTCTGTGGTAATTAGGATTTCAAACAACTGCTAATAGTTTGTTTTCCATAGGATATAGTGGCTGCAGGAACTGATACTTCTTCTGTTACCAGTGAATGGACAATGGCTGAACTCTTGAGGCACCCTGAATTTATGACCAGAGTGCAAAAAGAAATTGATGAAGTTGTTGGGTATGAGCGCCATGTGGAAGAGTCTGATTTGGTGAATTTGAGAATCTTGAGGGCTGTGGTTAAAGAAGTATTCAGGCTACATCCTGTGGGCGGCTTTCTTATCCCTCACATATCCATGAAAGACACAAAAGTACAAGGCTATGACATACCCAAAAACACCAGAGTCCTTATCAACACTTATTCTTATTGTGTTTGGTGTTGCAGATGAGATCAACTAACTTTACTTCGTACATCTCATAAGGCAAATGGAAATGATAATGCTGTATATTTTTCTTCTTCTGTCAATAGTCACTAGCTTATTAACTAATTAAGCTTACAATATCTTCGACTTGTAGAGGTCAGACACCATATTCAAACATTTTCTTTTATAGCCAGTATGGAGATTGTTTACAAATCTCAAATTAGATATTATATCTGCAACAAGATGACTTCTATCCTCTACCCAACTAGTACAATGTAAAGCTGGGACTGAATAATATATGGTTGTAATTTACTTGATTTTTTATTGGGTCTTCTTTCGTAGACAGAAACTCATCCTTGATCTTAATTTAACAGCTATTTGAGGCCCTGACTATTGATACTGAAATTTTTATTTCTCATTTTGTGGGCTCACCTCTTGAAACTACTTAATGTCTTAGTTTACATGCCTTGCTTCTCTTAGAATTATAGTTATTTTTTGATGTCTTTTGAACTTTATGCTTCCTACTACGCTGTGCTGCCAGGACTTCTCTAGTTCTCTCCATTGGAAAGAATTTTTGTTTAGTCATAGCACTCCATCCAGCATTTTGACTCATTCTGGCTGCAATTCGATGTAATCAGTCTTTTTAGTTTTCCTGAAGGAATCTGGAGCAAAATGGGAAAATAGAAAAATCAATCAACAAATATATATTTAATAAATAATAATAGCATGAGTGTTATATTGATATTGAAGATGTACATAGTGGAGGAAAAGAAAATTATACGCTCAAGAATGATTGAATTCATGCATCTAAAGAAGAAACAAAGCAACCCACAAAAATTGGTTGCTTGTGAGGGTGTCATGGTCAATACATTAAAATATATGACATTATAAAAAGTCATGCAAATAAGAAAGAATGACCAAAAAGAGAAACACAATGATATTGATTAAGCATGGGGACATTCTTCACAATGTTAACAAATTTGTTATTTATAAATATTGTGAATTATTGCATTTCATATGTATACATACATATATATATATAAGTGACACAATTACTATCATATTTTACTCCTTTTATTTAGATGTTGCTTTCTAGATACACAAATATTTGTCATATTTGTCTATTATTTATAAACCATATTATTAAGTATAATATTTTTATAGCTAGTTTATTAATCCATGTCATTGTATATTATTATTTTTCTTTGGATTCTTCGTAATATACTTCTTTGTTATGTAGCTATTTGTCAAATTTTCTTATGAGGGGGCATACATTTAAGCTCAAGGAAAAATAAAAATATGTTTTTAAGCCAAACTTAGGAAGTCTTCATGAAGAATTGAAGTGTGAAATCTTTGAGTTTTGGTGTGTTTTTTTGTTGTTTTAGAAATTCATTCCCGTCCATTATTTATAAACTATGTTAATAAATATAATATTTATGTAGCTAATCTGTTAGTCCTTGTCATTGTATATTATTATTTTTCTTTGAAATCCTCACAATCTACTTCTTCATTATGTAAATATTTATCAAATTTTCTTAGGAGGGGGTATACATTTAAGCTGAGGGAAAAACAAAAAAATGTGAACATGTTTTTAAGCCAAACTTCGGAAGTCTTTACAAAGAATTAAAGTATGCAATCTTTGACTTTTGGTGTTTTTTTGTTGTTTTAACAATCTATTCTCGTCCATTATTTATAAACCATGTTATTGAGTATAGTATTTATGTAGCTAATTTGTTATTTTTTTTTAATTTAGATTCTTCATAATCTACTTCTTGGTTATGCAAATATTTGTCAACTTTGCTAAGCATTCGCAAAAATTTAATTTAAGGCAAAATGTAAAACAAAAGACTATGTATTTATGATGTAAATTTGTGGATGTATTTTAAGTAATTTAGTGCACAATTACTTATTTTTGGTGTAAATTTTGTTGGTCTAAAAATCCATTATTTATAAACCATGCATGTAATTCCAAAACAACAACTTAGCAAGGGGAAAAAATACACCCAAAGAAAATTTTATAAAAGAGAGCACTAACATACACATTCATTACAAGTACGAAACAACAATGTTCCAAAATATGGAAAATTATCAAGGGGATACAAGTACATCATTGCTCATATATATAAAATACGAAAGAGGTGGTAATTCCTATCTATATATCCCTAGTGTACCAATGGGCTCCACGAAAGAGTCTTAATGCATGAATGAGCATATTTCTTCTCTTTTTTTCCTTCTATCTTATCTTCTTTTTCTTCTATCTTAACATCTAAAATCAAAATTTTAATTTTGACATAATTCTCTGAAACATGAAATCTTCCTTTTTATAAAGATAGTTCTTATGTATGTGTTTGATTGGGAAGTGACACTTCTCCCTTCCAAGGTCATGCTTATCACTCCAAATTTTTTGTAAAACACATTAACTCCCTCTTACACAACATCATGTGAAGGAAACACTTCCTTGCATCACATTTCACTTATGGTCTCCTCAGTATACATTGATCCTATATCGTCATAAGTATCTCTAAAATATATCCCAAACCTATATCATAATTAATGAACACGAAATTGTGTCATAAAGGAGCCCCAAGTTAACTTTTCTTCTATTTAGAATTAGATTAAAATTATGGTACACAAGAATAAAGTACAACATGGAATTATCAAAACAACAGTTGATAACTAGTTGGAGAGGAATAAACATAAGAGGGGTATGGATAATATGATGAATAAGAGGAAAATAAAGATAATTTGATAAAATCCATACTCATGAGAATTCCCAAGCTCCCCTCATTCACATAAGATCCACATATATCCCTCCCTCTAGGGGTTACTCAAGGTTCCTCTAGTTCTCATACTTAATCTGCACTAAAACTTCACACAGGCGTAATAAGTTGTGTGTATTGTCTCTTCAGATTTTCCTTTCACAAGTATTTTTTTCACACCAATTGATGTATCTGATAGTGATTCTTTGAGTATGTCTCAATTATTTTTTCCCAAGTTATTATTCCTTTAAAAAGTTTTTTATCCAATTGACTCTTTGACATAAGTTGTATCAATTTCTAATATTTCTCATACCAAATCAATTTCAAACATTCTTACAATTTTAGTAGAGGTTTTGTAGCTAGTAACTCCTTGTGGTTTTTATGGAGGTTGAAGTTTTAGGTGATTTTCTAATTTTAAGCCAAGGCCATGCCATGTCCAACACCTCTATTATTTAGGATATCCTTATCATGACCCCTATTTCCACATCATCTTCATCTTCCATTACTCAATTTGGTATTATCATCTTCCCACCATCTTCCATCTATTCTATCAATCCCCGAGCTATCATAGCTACTCCTTTACTTGTTATCACTACCACTATATGTGATGACATAGAACATGATAGCTAACTAAAATAAGAGATGATTTTAGCAAAATTCCATTAGAATATCCATAAAGGAGATAGTTCAAGGCCATCTTCTATTTCATGGATGACTCTATTAGTCCTATGGTATCTTTCATTCATAATTTGGATAGGAGTGCAAACTTCATTTACCATACCTTTTTCCAACCCATCCTTTATGATACCTCCTATGTTTTCATATATTGATGTTACCAATACTTTTTTGTTGATTCTCATAGTAAATATGTCCCTCTTACTATTATGACCTTAAGTATTATGGATGTCAGTACAATACCTATCCCCATGAGATCAATCACTAAGGCTATGATGTATACATTAGAAAATAGGATCCCTCTACAAAATCTACAGATGTATCCTACATAGATCATCGAGAATGTGTGAAAAAATAATTAGCTCAAACATGAAAGGTTACATTCCCTATAATTCTTAATAAGTGATTCCAAAATCTTTCAATCCTTGATGTCATGTGTGTACATCACACATCTACAGAAAGAAGTTTATGGTAAAAGTTTAAAGTTCTTTCCTTGTGCCAAATTCCAAATCATCTTTAGATATTGGTAGATATATGCACACCACCAAGATGATGTTATGGACATAATGTTATACTCTAACAATGAATATGTTTATTATGTGGATAATTGATGATTCTTAGGATTGTGTAGTGTTTCAAGGAATCTATTGAACATTCCTATCCTACATAAAGCATAGAAGTATTAAGATAGTGCAAAAAATTGTTTCATCCTCACTTAAGACTATAAAATGCATATATGTACAATGAAGAGGTGTCACAATGCATTGTTAATGTTATTTGGCTACACAATATTTTAAGATGCCATATCTCCATTTGTACATTACACTATTTAATATGTGGTTGCATTGACTACTAGGAATTGTTTTTGAATGAATAATCTACTACAAACCTTGTGGACCACGATTTAAATGGAACAAAAAATAAATATGAAAACACACGATAGTATGTAACACACCAAACCATACCAACACAAGGACAACACAGTGAAATACAGGATAACTTTTTTTTTGACTTGCTTTGACACAACACGACACAACATGTCGTCACAAGGTTACAACCAATCACTAGGAACCACTTGTTACGGGGGAGACCAAAAGGTCAGCACGGAAACGTTCACACCTATCAAGGACAATGTACTCTTCTTTTGACAAGACAACATGGAAGTCCAATCTACATGACACACTCACATCTAGGGCATCCCATGAGGAAATTTCTTGTTAAATTTTCTTGTTTACTAAAGTGTCTCTTAATTCTTAACTTGCGTTCTTATAAAATTTCATGTAATGATTCACACAATTCTTTTCACAAGGGAGAACTTCTTTCTTTTCAATGGTTGACTAAATAGATTAAGGCCAAGCTTTCTAAACTAGGGTCATCAATTTTATGTCCAAGGCTTTTATTCATTTGATTTTAGAACATTTTCCATTTCTTATAAGGTTAATTAATCTTACTCAAGCCACTAACACATGTTCCACAACTCTATTGCACAGGTGAAGGCATAAGCTCCGATTGAGTGAAAAGTACCGCTTAGGGTTCATAACAATAGCCTTCTTGTTTAAGGATTAAATTTTGACCTTGCTTAAGAAATATCACCATGAATCAAGGCAAGGGTTAACAGAACAGGACAACAGAATTTAGCTTCAGGGTCACATTGTTTACTATCAATCTTTCATTGAAGTTAAGAGTTTACCGAGATTGGTTAAATGTTCCATCTAGACTTTACTTAATTAAGTTTGAAAAAGGGGAACATTTCAAACGATAAAGAGATATTTAAGGTTTTATTAATCACTTTCACTCCTACTTATCAAATCCTATCATATTCTAAAATCTAACCATTGATTTCACCATGAGATCATTTAAGGTTTCATTAAAAAAGGATAGTGTTTATTGGTTTGGCTCGGGAAAGAAATAAGTAAAAATATTTCGTTACAAAGATAGTTTCCTCTTGATTGTTCCAGGTCTCAAAGGTTATCAAGTAGATCACATCTACATAATATATTCATATATATAAATTTTTAGTTTGACTTTTATCAGGATTATCCAGCTCACTTTATAGTGCTTACAACTCATTGCTACTAAGCCTTAGGAGGATTTATAACTCAACATTTTAACTCAAGAGCAAAGTTTAACAGTACTCGTTTACGGAAACAAAACAAGGTTATATCAATTCATTCCAACATGATGCACAAATCAAAGAGACATACTATCTCTATTGAGCCATGACTAGGGAGCAAGAGAGTAATAACATGGAACATGCCACACTACTATTCTAAGGATTTAAAAATACACTAGAATATCTCATAACCAAGCGGTAATCAAATTTCATCTTTCACATGTTATCCAAACAAACCAAAGTTTCAACAGTTACAACAACAATACTCTACAATACATTCGACATTTTTACAAGGTACTTCAAAAATTGTACAGATGAACCTCTAACACTCTTTTCCTCTAGTCTACTCGCATAATCCATCTGCACAAATATTAACTAAAGAAAGTTCGCAAGAACTGAGCATGTTAAGGCTACGCATTGCAACAGTAAGCTAACATTTAACAATATCAAGAAAGGAATGTTATAATTCAAAAATGGATTAAAACACAACCCACAACTCTAAAATTATTCACATGAGAAAGAAATATAAACCATCCAACAAGGAGAAAGTCAAAATACCAGTTAGAACAAAATCACATAAAACAAGGCAAGACCTTATGGGTTAGGAACAAGAAATTCAAGAGTGTTGATATCTCCTTCATGTAATCCTATGGATTACGTGATTGGAATCCAAAACTTACTCCATCCAACTAAAGGGGTCCAAGATAAGACAAAATGTACTAATTATGATCGTAGGCGCGAAGCAAAACGACGTTATCCAATTATCCCAGGGGGGCTTCATAGTAATATGGGTTCGACGCCCTTAAAAGAACACAACAATAGTTTCGGTTTTAACCAAGGAGTTTACCACTACCTCCTTATAGGATTTCTTAAACGTAACACTAGTTAACCAAAACAAATCCACTTTTCCAAAAGCGTACAAAAGAGACACAGAAAGGGCCATTATTCTACCAACAAACCCTATCCTAATCGTCAACTTCTCTACATAATATAAGGGAAGACTAAACTCAAAAGTCGTTAGTAATTTTTATATAATTCAGACAATGTCAATAAACATTAAAATAAAATTTGATTTCCTTAACAAGGCCACAATATGGGACCTTTTAGTAACCAAGTTTGAAGTATAAGGTATTCGAGTTCGAAACAAAGGGATTCGATACGCAGAGGGTAAAACACCAACGATGCCCTAGACTCAAAATACCTTACCACGAGTACAAGCACAAAACAAGAACCAACACACATATCCATCAGGAAGGTTACGCAGTGCAGTCAGGCCTAGAAGTTCTATGAACTCCTTGCCAAAGGTATAGAAGATGGAAATTTTACCCGATCCATGTGGGCTTATCGAGGAAAAGTCTAGCAAATATAAAACAGATAAATATAACAGCCACCTATGATAATATCACTGAAATCATCTGTCATCTAACAGGAAACGAGTTCACGAGTCCAATACCATGGGTTCACCTACAACTTTTGTTTCAGTCCAGCTAGTAACAGCTTGTTTGCGACCCTTAATAAAAAATGGTAGAGGTTTCATTCAATTAAACTTACAATGTTTCCCCTTGCTTTAACCAACAAGAGTTTACATCAAGAAGTAGGTAAAGTAATTCTCTCAACACGCAGAGGCCAAAATAGATGCCAGGTTATCCCTCCTCTAGACTAGGTACAACAGTCAACCATGTACAGTTCTAAAGCAAAACCCAAATGCCATTTTCTAATCAAACAAAAAGTAAGGAATGCCCACAAGCTTAAACAAGTTTCAGAACACAACGTCACTATTAATGTACCTTTTAGCAAAATAGGAGGGCCCTAAAGAGGAAATACGTATTTATTCAACCAAACAGAGATATGAAGGCTTAACCTTCCATTTAGTAACCTTCAATTATAACTACCATCATAGAATTCTTTTAAAAGAGAGTCATATAAGCAAACAAAACTCAATAATGTTTCCTTCCCTACGAACTAGATTCCATCACTCAAAATTTGCAAAAACCCATTTAGACAAATATGAAATAGAGTAAGCTATAAGGGAGGAAAGGAAATTCCAAGCAAAACCAGCAAAATTGGATTGAGATTTAAAGGAACAACCAACACAATCAGGAAGCGATATAAACAACCACGAAAACATTTGTCTAGGCGCTATTCAGTAGGAAAGAAAAATCATTTCAAGATACTGAAAGAAGGTAGAAAACTATTACAAGGAGAAGATTTAACATGCCTGATTTAAAACGCCATCTCCATATGCATATGATTGTTTCAATTCTGTTTCTTGCCTTTAACCCAAAGTGCTTTGCGAGCTCGAGCTATCGCCACATTCACGCGGTGAAAAACAGCTACAAGGCCAACCCCATGATTTGAAGCTCGGACACAAGACATAATGATGACCACACGCTCGTGGCTCTGAAAGGAATTTAACGTAATGATAAATAACCTTTTCCTCCATCAGGTTTGAGGACAACATCAAACTCTCGGTGCAAACATTCACTCTCAACTCTTGTATTTTCTATAATTCTCAGTCCAATTCTCAAACACCTTTCTTATCTATTTATTCATGATTCCACACAACAATAAATCACTCTTCAAAAGAACCTCGAGCCACCCCTTCAACTTCCTAAGTTGACCTTTCAATCTTGAAAACTCAAGAAGGTCAGTTCACCTTTCCTAGCAAGTTCAAGAGACAGGAATGTCAAAAGACAAGAACTATCTTTTGCACTTCTTCATCGAGCTAGGAGCATTTTTGAGGGATTAGAGCTCAATAAAGACTCATCAGCTTCTCTAACAATGACCCAAGTTTGAATTTAGAAGCGTGAACAACATTTGCTTCCCATTATTGAGATATACCTGTCTTTAGTGTCTACCCGACTGTGATTCAAACTTCAAGAAGATAATGTTCCCATTCTGCAAGATTCCAGAGCTTTAACATCTTCCTTACGCTGTTATAGACTCAACTTTTACCTGGATTCTTGAATAACTGATACAGACCTCTGCTACTGGTTCTTTTTTTTGTGTTTTGAAAAGGCTTTGAGCACATCAAGGACCTCCTTCAAGTTTGATTATGCATAATGATGGAAGAGTGGCCTTACTCAAACAGTTCCATTCTTGTTTAATTAACCAATTTGTTGAAAACCTCAAAACATAAACTCTGCACATAAAAAAAAACAACTCATACTGCTTGCTCAACCACTGAGAAACGTATTCAACATCCTTTCCACTAAACTTCGAAAGTTTAGTTCCTTTTGTGATTTCAAAAATCCGGTGCAGCTTTGAAAGATTTACTCAAAACCCTAAAACTGTCTTCGAGTTTCCTTTTTGCATAAAAACAACTGTTACAGCTACTAACATTGAGATAACTTACATTATGGTTACCAAAAAATTTATTCAAACTCCCAGGATGCACTTCAAAGTTCGTTTGCTCTAGGTCTGAAAAAATATCCTGCTACCTTCCTCTCCCAAGACATTTTCTGCAACATTGCATAGATCTCCTGTGCCCACGGGTGTGATCTGTCACCAACACAAAAAGCATGCGCCATTACTATGGCAAAGCAAACATGCTTCATGAATATTCTAATCTGAAACAGGTCCGCCTCCGTGAGATCCTCTTCCATGAGCTTGAAGGAGAATCCCAAATTGAGGATGTATTCTATAATGAACAGAACGCAACATAGTTGGACGACCTACTTGTTGGAGGCGCTCACGATGGCTTCTACAACTCTGTAACCTGTCTGAAACTGTTACAGGACGCTACAGAAGGAACCCCACAGAGCTGTAAACAATGGTCCTCGCGCCCAGTCCCTTACACACCCCTGCGTCTCGAACACACGACCAGGACACACCTCGCAGCAACCAATGAAACGTGGAGGTAACACACCTACCTCACTAGCTTGAAGCTTCATCAAACAAAAACGCGCACAGGGAGGAACTAGGGAGGAAAAACACCATGACAGAAAGATTTTACTCTCCTTTCTGCCCACGCAACAGGAAAAGACGTCCCTCAACCACTCCACGCATAGAATATCCAAGGCAGATCTCCAGACAGTCAACAAGAAGCAAGTAAGATTTGTAAGACAGGAAAATCAGTGGGTGCGGCCACCAACAGGGATACCATCACATCGTTCATTAAAGTCTCCACCTTCCACGCCAAGGAGATGAAGCTGACCGAGCCCAGGTAGGTTAGGGGGGGCATTACATTCTCCTCCCCTTAAGAAAGCATCATCCTCGATGCGACATTACACAGAGGAAAGGAAATGGTACGCAACAAGGGATAGATACAGAAGAAAACACACCCTATGGTTTGACATTACACTATTTAATATGTGGTGTCATTGACTACTAGGAATTGTTTTTGAATGAATAATCTACTACAAACCTTGTGGACCACGATTTAAATGGAACAAAAAATAAACATGAAAACACACGATAGTGCTTATTCCTACTTGTGTCCTACTCTAAGTATTTTTGAAATTATTTGACGGCCATAAAAATTGATTCCTTATAAAATAATTCCATCCAAATTAGGTTAAAATTTTATAACAAATCATGTAAATTTTGGTAGACATTTATAACAATTACACTAAATAATAACGTTTCATTATATTTTAATCTTATGCAAATTGGTTTGTTTTTGGTATTCAATGTGATAAAAAGGAAGAGTAATACAAGTTTTATCAGAAGACAAGTGTATATGTGTGATGAAGTTGTTAATTTGATGTTTAGACGATCATGCATTTTTCAACGTGGCGGAATACACGACCTGTTTTTCATCGCTTTGGAAAAATTTAACCCATCTCTAGCTGACAAGTAGTTGATGTGGTTTCAATGTTTACAACAAGAAGGAAGAGCACTGGGGGTTGCGCCTTTTGGAGAATGGGATCAGGTTTTTCAAAGTGCTAAAAAACACCATACGTTTTTCAACGTGGCGGAATACACGACTTGTTTTTCATCACTTTGGAAAAATTTAACCCATCTCAACTTGACAAGTAGTTGATGTGGATTCAATGTTTACAACAAGAAGGAAAAGCACCAGGGTTTGTGCCTTTTGGAGAACGTGATCAGTTTTTTCAAAGTGCTAAAAAACACCGTGTGTTTTTCAGCTTGGCGGAATACACGACTTATTTCTCATCGTTTTGGAAAAACTCAACTCTTCTCCACCTAAAAATTAATTGATGTGGAGTCAATTTTTACAACAAGAATTAAATTCATTAGGCATTGCACCTTTTGGAGAATGGGATCTGGTTTTCCAAAGTACTGAAAAATACAGTCCGTTTTTCAACGTGGCAGAATACATGAATTATTTCTCATCATTTTGGAAAAACTCAAATATTCTCCACCTGAAAATTACTTTATGTGGAGTCAATGTTTACAAGAAGAAGGAAAATAACCAGGCATTGCGCCTTTTGGAGAACGGGATCAATTTTTTCAAAGTGCTAAAAAACACCATGCATTTTTCAACGTGGCGGAATACACAATCTGTTTCTCAACAATTTTCAAAAATTTAACCCATATCCACCTGACAAGTAGTTTATGTGGATTCAATGTTTACGAAAAGAAGGAAAAGCACTAGGGTTTGTGCCTTTTGGAGAATGGGATTAGGTTTTTCATAGTGCTAAAAAATACTGTGTGTTTTTCAACGTGGCGGAATACACGACCTGTTTCACATCATTTTGGAAAAAATTAACTCTTCTCCACCTGAAAAGTACTTAATTTGGAGTCAATGTTTACAAAAAGAAGGAAAATCACTGGGCATTACGCCTTTTGGAGAACGGGATGTGGTTTTTGAAAGTGCTGAAAACACCATCCGTTTTTCAACATGGTGGAATACATGACCTATTTTTCATCACTTTGGAAAAATTTAACGCATATCCCCCTAAAAATTACTTAATGTGGATTCAATGTTTACAAAAAGAAGGAAAAGCACTGGGGTTTATGCCTTTTGGAGAACGGGAACGGGTTTTTCAAAGTGTTGAAAAATACCATGCATTTTTCAACGTGGCGGAATACACAACCTGTTTCTCATCACTTTGGAAAAACTCAACCCTTCTCCACCTTACAAGTACTTTATGTGGATTCAATTTTTACAATAAGAAGGAAAATCACCAAGGGTTGCACCTTTTGGGGAATGGGATTGTGTTTTTCAAAGTGCTGAAAAATACCGTGTGTTTTTCAACGTGGCGGAATACACATCTATTTTTCATCGCTTTGGAAAAATTTAACCCATCTCTATTGGAAAATTATTTGATTTTGATTCAATGTTTACAACAAGAAGGAAAAGCACCGGGGGTTGCACCTTTTGGAGATTATATGGGATCGAGTTTTTCAAAGATGCTGAAAAACACCGTGTTTTTCAACTTGGGTCAAGGGAATAAGAGGCCATGTTTTTCATCACTTTGGAAAAATGGGCAACCCATACCACCTTTACAAGTACTTGATGTGGAGTCAATGTTTACAATAAGAAGGAAAAGCACCAGGGGTTAATATCTTTTGGAAGGATAGGATCCCCCAGTTTTTTAAAGTGCTGAAAAACACCATGTGTTTTTCAACGTGGCAAAAAACACCTCTAATTTTCATCGACTTGGAAAAATTCAACCCAAGGCAAGTATTTTATGTGGATTAAATGTTTACAACAAGAAGGAAAACACCGTGACTTGCACCTTTTGAAAGAATGGATCACAATTTTTCAAAAGGAAACATAAAAAACACTAAATGTTTTTCAATAGTGGCAAAAAATTGTACTATTTTTCATCGCTTTGGAAAAACCAATCCCTAAATCCACTTGAAATGTTTTATGTGGATTCAATGTTTACAACGTAGAGAAGGAAAATCACCATGGGTTAAACCTTTTGAAGAATGGGATTAGCATTTTTCAAAATGTCTGAAAAACACCAATGCATTTTTCAACTTGGCAGGAATAACACACTCTGTTTTTCATCGCTTTGGAAATAGCAGGACCAACCTCTACTACCACCTAGGTAAGCAATTTATCAATTCAATCTTAAAATTGAGAAGGACAAGCAAGTATGGAACGAAGTTATACACCTTTTGGAGAAGGATTCAACTTTTTCAAAAATGTTGAAAATCACACCAACCATTTTTCAACGTGGTTCAAAAATATATAGATTTTTAAAATGACACTGTTTATGCATCCTTTCTGGAAACCAGATTGCATTTTTCAACCCTTGCTCCAAAAAAGTAGATTTTCAATGTGGAAAAAACACATCTTTACAACGATTTAGAAAAATTCAACCCCTCTCCACCTGATAAGTAGTTGATGTGGAGTCAATGTTTGGAGAAGGAGGTAAAGCACCGGATTGCATTTTTCAAACATGTTTCGAAAAAAAAACACCATGTGCATTTTTCAATGTGGCGAAAAACACGACTTCTATTTTTCATCACTTTGGAAAAGACTTCAACCCCTTTCCACTCTCAACAAGTATTTGATATGTGAGATTTTCCATTTTTACAACAAGGAAGGAAAATGCACCGGGGTTACCTTTTGGAGAACGGATAGATCATTTTTCAAAGTGTAAAAAACACCATGTAAGCTTGTTTTTCAATCTTGGCAAATGTACACACTCTATTTTTCATCACTTTGGAAAACTTTGGCAACCCTCTCAACCTGACAAGTACTTCGTAACAAGTTTATGTGAAGTCAATGTTTACAACAAGAAGGAAAAGCACCAGGGGTTGCACCTTTTGGAGAACTGGATCAGCATTTTTCAAAGTGCTAAAAAACACCGTGCGTTTTTCAACGTGGCAGAATATACGACTTGTTTCTCATTGCTTTGGAAAAATTCAACCCTTATCCACCTGACAAGTATTTTATGTGGAGTCAATTTTTACAACAAGAAGGAAAAACACCTCGGGTTGCACCTTTTGGTGAACAAGATTACGTTTTTTAAAGTGTTGAAAAACACCGTGTGTTTTTCAACGTGGCGAAAAACACCCTCTGTTTTCCATCGCTTTGGAAAAATTCAACCCTTCTCCACCTGACAAGTAGTTGATGTGGATTCAATGTTTACAACAAGAAGGAAAAGCACCGAGGGTTGCGCCTTTTGGAGAATGGGATCACGTTTTTCAAAGTGCTGAAAAACACAGTGCATTTTTCAACGTGGTGGAATACACGACCTGTTTCTCATCGCTTTGGAAAAATTCAACCCTTCTCCACCTGACAATTAGTTGATGTGGAGTCAATTTTTACAACAAGAAGGAAAATCACTAGGGGTTTTCCCTTTTGGAGAACAGGTTCATGTTTTTCAAAGTGTTGAAAAACACCGTGCATTTTTCAACGTGGCAGAATACACGACCATTTTCCATCACATTGGAAAAATTAACCCTTCTCCACCTGATAAGTATTTGATGTGGATTCAATGTTTACAACAAGGAGGAAAAGCACCAGGGGTTGCACCTTTTGGAGAACGGGATTGTTTTTTCAAAGTGCTGAAAAACACCGTGTGTTTTTCAACGTGGCGGAAATACACTCCATTTTCTCATCGCATTGGAAAAATTCAACCCTTCTCCACCTGATAAGTATTTTATGTGGAGTCAATTTTTACAACAAGGAGGAAAACACAGCGGGGTGTGCCTTTTGGAGAACGTGATTGCGTTTTTCAAAGTGTTGAAAAACACCGTGCATTTTTCAACGTGGTGAATACACAACCTATTTTTCCATCGCATTGGAAAAATTCAACCCTTTTCCACCTGATAATTATTTGATGTGGAGTCAATGTTTACAACAAGGAGGAAAAGCACCATGGGTTGCACCTTTTGGAGAATGGGATTGTGTTTTTCAAAGTGTTGAAAAACACCGTGCATTTTTCAACAGTGGCGGAATACACAACCTGTTTTACATTGCTTTGGAAAAATTCAACTCTTCTCCATGTGACAAGTACTTGAGGTGGACTCAATGTTTACAACAAGAAGGAAAATCACATCGTGGGTTGCACCTTTTGGTGAACATGATTGCATTTTTCAAAGTGCTGAAAAACACCATGCGTTTTTCAACGTGGTAGAAAACACACTCCATTTTCCATTATCATTGGAAAAATTTAACCCTTCTCAAATTGGGTAAGTATTTTCATGTGGAGTCAATGTTTACAACAAAGAGGAAATGCAGCACGAGTTGCACCTTTTGGAGAATGTCATTATGTTTTTCAAAGTGCTGAAAAACACCATGCGTTTTTCAACGTGGCGGAAAAATACACTCTATTTTCCATCGCACTTTGAAAAATTCAACCCTTATCCACCTAATAAGTATTTGGATGTGGATTCAATGTTTACAAGGAGGAGGAAAATCACCACTTGCACCTTTTCGAGAACGTGATTACGTTTTTCAAAGTGTTGAAAAACATTGTGCGTTTTTCAACGTGGCAGAATACATACCCTATTTTCCATCGCATTGGAAAAATTCAACCCTTCTCCACCTTATAAGTATTTTATGTGTAGTCAATGTTTACAACAAGGAGGAAAAGCACCACGGGTTGCGCCCTTTTGAAGAATGGGATTGTGTTTTTGAAAGTGTCGAAAAACACCGTTCGTTTTTGATAGTGTTGAAATATTTTATATAGTGTTGAAAAAGGTTTATTTTTCAGCACTTTGATAGTAGCAATTAAAATTTGACATGATAATTTGAAATGCCTCGTTGATTATAAATCTTTTCTAAATTACTGACTTATCACTTTGGGGTAAGAATTCAGTTGTTAATGAAAAAATTCAAATTGGATCATACTATTGAGGTCATAAAATTACTCATTATTTCATTAGTGGCTAGGTAAATTTGGGCTATTACTTCCTATCTACTAATTTGGAAAAGTGAAACCCAAGCTTACATTTGGACTAATCATTCAATGTGCATAGGAGGAGTCACAACTTCCATCTCAGAAACAAAAGTAGATATAGTCTGCCATTTTCATGCGATTGACACAAGGGCAACCTAAATATAACGGAAACACACACACACACATCCATGTGTGCACATGCACACTTTCTTGCGCACACACACAAGAACTACATTGAGGCTAAAATGGAGTTGTTGAACTTAGTGACAATCACATTTGGGTGACCGCCGAGGTCAGTCTAACTCAAACACATGTATTATTTATTCAATCTACTAAGTGTTTGAGCATTGTGGAGGAAACTAGGTTTTTTTTTCCAGGTTCATGCATGAAAGTGAACCCCTATAATGAAGTATTTTAGAGAAACAAAGAGCAAAAGGAAGAAGACAAGTCCAAACCCTGAAAAGACAAGATACATAGTTGTTCACACTTTCTTATCTTTTGCATGATAGATCTTTCTTGTTACTAAATCATATCCAATCATATTTAGTAACATCCTCAAGCATTATCCACCTCAAAATCCCATGTGCAAATAAAATTAGAAAAACATAAACAACAAAATCTACAGCCCCATCTCCACTAGTCAAGTTTAACCACCTATGAAATCCTACCAGCAAATCACTCCTCAAATAACCAATCCCATTCTTAACCTATCAAACTACACATCTCGACTTCTCTAATTTGTCACACCATAATCCCCTGAAATCCCATGACACTATAGTTAACAAATAACAATTTATGGGATTCTTATCCATCCTAAATTTGAACTGTCTAAAATCACTAGCGATTCCCTAAATCGTCTGAAGATTCTCTCCTATTAACTCTATAAATACAAGTTCTATGCCTTCTTCCAAGTTAAAAAATAATCATTGCTTGGGATTGGCCTTCTATAAGAGGTCTTCACATAATTCTTGTTGTATTATATCCCTCTTCAATTATTTTTTCTTCTTCATCTATTGGCTCAGCCATTGACATATCTAGGAGCTCAACTCAGTGCATCAACTACATCTTTCTTCTGACAGATCCGCAGACTCCTCTCGTATGGTAATATCATCAATTCTTACTCTAATACATAGACTAGAATGAGGTAAGTACCATACTTTTGCATTATGTCATTAACCATTCATCATTTAATAACTTTAATCAATTCTATCTCAACTCTCATTAACCTATCTATATTCTATCTCGACTCTCATTTTTTCCCTATTGTAAGATCAAACCAACTTTAAAGGTTAAATGATCAAAAACATATGCGGCCCCAAAAGAGGACCTACTACACTCTAACTTGTAAAACTCTACCCTACAGGGGGAAAGGGAAAATGTTTGGTAGAAACCAAGGTGCACACAAAATAGGATGGCTAGCCAAAACAGGTGTTATTCCAAAAACACATGCATTCAATAAGACACATGGAAAATAAGCAGACAATGTAAAAACTACCAAGCACAGTAGTGTAAAAATGGAAGCAAACAAGTAGACCACACAAAATAGGTTGAAAACATGGGACATCAATCACGATGTTGCAAGACATGCAAGTCCATCATGGCCACAAAGATAAAATAATTGTATATGCAAGCAAAGGACAAAGTCTAAATATAATAGCAAATAATGGAAGACAAGTAAAAATAATCAAATAGGTAGACTTGGAAACATGTAATCCTTCAAAACAAGTGTTGTAAATGGAACAACCATTAGCTTGTTAGATTAATAACCAATATCTCAAAGTGTGTATGATCAAGTAATAGAAGATGTTAAGTAAAAAATTAAATAATAACACCTATATAAGATGAATGCGGATGCCTCCAGAGACTAGTCTAAGAAGGGTAGAAGGTGAGCATCCATGTCACGTCTAAGATTCATGTATCTATAATCACACTAAACAAGGGCATGAACGTGCATGTGTTTATGATAATGACATATATTAAATGAAACTAACATGTGTAATAAAGTGATCATGTAAAACACTAGTAAGAAAAATCAAATGCCCCTAAGACAATTCAGTATGTTTTGGAAGGATGGAAGGGAATGGAATATGGAATGATAGGAGAAATATGACCCCCGAGTATATGGAAGTGTATGCAATGAGGTTCATTTTTTTACTCCTCAACAATCTAAAATGAACAGTAAATGGGAGTCTGTCATCGGGAAATGGTCAAATGGTGTATCTTGTTGTGTGTGTCTACCATGCTTCGATGAGTGTTTACATGTAGTGGTGATGAGATGCGACATGTAGAGAGATGTTCTTGAACCTTATAGCCAAAGTGTATATCATGACTTTGATGAATGGATGAGTAGTGATCTAGCCTAAGCGTATATCACTATAAGATGTTGTTATAGGAGGTGGTGATTTAGCCTAAGCGTATACCATGATAAAATCATTGAAAAAGTTGATGATTTAGCCTATAACGCATGTCACTACTAGATGAACGAAGGGTGTGGTGATTTAACCTAAGGTGTATACCACTACAATATGATATGAGGAAGGTGGTGATCTAGCCTAAATACTATACCACTATGATTATCTAATGATGAGTGCATGTGACTATTTATCCTAGAGCGTATGTCACTAGTCCTATGGATGTCATTTGACGAAGTGTCGCGCATGATGACGAAGTGTATTCCTACCCCTACGAGCAGTACCAGGATCAGTTCAGATATGTAATCTGTTGAGAGAAGGGATATGCATGTATTGACATCAATTACATGGAGAATGCCAATTTTCAGGAGAATATTCAGAAAATGGAGGTAGGAATAGTACAGTCAAGGGCCACAACTCAGATGAAAGAGTTGAGAATTGTCTATAGGGCACCTTCTCCATGGGTGGGCTCTATTCCAAGACATTTCAGCCCACAACAGAATCTTGATTTCATGGTTGAGGTACTGCCCCAACATGCTATTATCCAATTTTTCCCAATGGGGTAAAATTGGAAAATAGAGGCCTATTGGATCCAAGTACTATAAAAGTTCTTCATGATCATTTCAGACCATTTCAAGTAAATTTTTATCTTTGGGAAAATTTACAATGTCACAGGAAGGTTTGGGATCATCTTGAAGCTATTCTACCCTTTTTGGGTTTTGAGGTTTTAAGTTTGTTCAGATCATAAAATTGGCCCCAACGTGCCCACATTCATTCAAACACGAGCAAGTTGGCATAAAAATTGTGAAATTGTGCTCGAGTGGTTTTGTTGTGTTTACATTACCCTCCAAGTTCGAGAAAAAATATGGGGATCACACCTAGGGTAAAAATAATGTTTGAGAAGCACTTCCCATTGAACTAAACAAGGAGCTCGCCGAGCTACTCGGTGAGCTAATTTAGTGAAGGGATTTAAAATCCATTGTATCTTGGAAGGGAGACAGTAATGGAGCCAACTCGCTGGTAGAGTTGGATGAGTCAACAAGTGTCGAAATTTTGCGAGGTATTTTCAAAGAGGAATACCTAACACACATCTAGAGCGATCAAAGCAACTCGAATACAGTGGGGAAGTTGCTCTAGCATGGATGAGAACAAAAACTTGGTGAGGTATTCAGAAGTTATCTTGGCAGTTTTGGTCAGATGAGTAGGCTTGGGGATGAGCTCCTGGTAAGAAGTTCATGATATCAAGCTTCGTGGACTCATTGATTCGTGTTGAGGGACAGGCCGATTCGGAGATGGTGAATGAGCTCAAAGTCTAAGGAACACATGGTTGAGAAGAAAGATGCATAGTGATAATAATAGGAGCTTGACGAATGTTGGCGTTCCGAGACATTTAGCATGGGTGTTGAGATTTTTATAATGTCGGTGCTTTGAGACTCGATGATGTGCTCGCCGAACAAGGATCGAATTATGGGTAACGGGAGTGAGGAAACGTGTAATTACTTCCGAAGAGGTGAGATGAGTTAGCCTGGTTGGAGGAGAACACGAGCTCGATGCACATTTGAACGGCCAACTTGAGGATATAGAACGACGAGCTAGTCTTGATACAATTGTAAATGTATTCGCGTTGCTATAAATGGCTTGATGGGGCATTTTTGTGAGAAATTTGAACAATGGTTGAATGAGCTCACGAGGCGGATGGAATGGATGAGATCAGTATAAAGAGGATTGGTACGGCTGAGCGTAACCTACCGGTACATTCTGTGCCAGCAACAGCAAAAGGGTTTGAACCTGGGACGTGTCGTTTTCAAGTCGACAGTTTTCACCAACTGCACCCGTACACATTGAAACGTTAAAAATCCATCAAAATTTTATATATTTCGACTCGCATTGAAATCCGTGAAATCAGGAATGTACCGGCAAGATAGGGGTTTTTGATCGGTACAATGAAGGCTTGATGCTAATGGGGTCTGCAAAGGAGATCAACTTTGTGGCTTGGATCCTTGAACTAGGATGTCGGTTCATTATACAAATAACTCAGAGCACGGCGTGAGCTCAAGCTCAGGAATGGGCGCTTGGAAGAATACTACTTTGTGTGTGGGTATTGACACGGCACCAGTGAGCTCAATTTTTGACCAATAGAACAACTCAGGGGAGATGGTTCAATGTCAAACTTGTGAGTCTAAATCGCATCTTCGTACATATGAATTACCGACCAACTATGAGCTCTTAATAAGCTGTGAAAATCATTACTACAAGACGGTTCCAAAGTGTTCGGGGTAGGAATGTAGACCGAGTTTCTATCAAATAAGTCGGGAAAAAAATCAGGTAATCCACTGTGCAGTTAGGAGCCGAGCTATGAAATTCAGAATGTAAGTCTGTTGTGAAGGAACGATAAATAACCTGGAGAGTCAAGTTTCAGATATTGAAGGTGAGCCTGATTAATTTTGAGGGAGCTCTTTGTGGATTTGAAAGAACTTGGACTCAGCGTAGGAAGGTAGCTCGGCTCTTGATCCAGATCGACAATCAAAAAATTTAAAAATATTGACGCTCGTTTCATGGAACCAAGCTGGTGATACTATCAAAGGGGGTCACCATGGATCGCAAATGAGGACTCATTGGGAAAAAAGTTATAGTGAGCTCATAATGAATGGACGCGTTTCTTAGGCTCACTTCAAAATACCAAGTTAGTTTAGTAGGCAACCAAGCCGAGGAAAACAAACGTGGGATTATACTCTGCATAAAACCAAGAAATGGAGAATGGATCGGTTTTGTTTCACGAGTATACAAGGCCAGCCAAGTTGAAGCTGAGACACTCAACGTGGAAATTCTATTGGTTTGAATGTTCAAGCTATGAAAGGGAAGCTCGACTCATTCGAGAAATGGTGGGTTATTTTGTAGGCGCGTTGACTAAGGCATAGCTGAGAAGGCAATCCCGAACAACTCGGTCGAATTTCGAAGCAAGGAACTCAAGTTAGACCAAGGAAAAAACTCATGCTCATCCCGCGTGCTTGCGGAGATGTGGAGATTGGGAACCAACTCGCCAAGTTGGTACGCAGGAAAAATAGCGTCAAAAATTGAGAGCCCAGCACATCAAACAAGCTGCACTCAAACCTAGACGGTTCAAAGTTGATTGCCCCAGATTTCACCGGAGCTGGCGGTGACGACAAGACCATTTCCGACACTGGCACCTTCCCGGAGACTTCCCTGCCACTTCATCCTACAGGGTGGTGCAAACAATGGTCATCATACATGCTTTATTGGGGACGCACCATACATTGGTGCATTTTCAGTGGAGGGTAGACATCTCCTTCATTATGTAGAGTTTCAACTGTTTTGAATTGAAAAATCACTCGTAAAGACATCAATAGTTGAACGCAACACGTTTCTGACAGGGGTTGAATTTGTCACCCGTTCAGACATGTTTTGTGATTTTAACTCTAAAATATTTGCATGCTTTACTCTTACATGCATTAAGGTCTCATTATTAGCATTATTTTATAAAAAAAATATTTTTCTAACATCTTGCAGAAGTACATGATTGGAAGCATTATAAACTACACATGACCCACAAGGAAATCATTTTGATCATGAAGTTTATTTCTAGATCTAACATCGAAAAACTTGATAGTCCACTAGGATACTAAGCAGGTGTTTAGTTCTACATACTCCATATATGGTAAGGTTTACCATGTCGCACATCAGTTTCGAGTTTACGAACAATGTACTATAAAGTTATAGAAATGATCTATTGAAGATACATTTAAACTAGGTGTCTTAGTTACTCAAGCTAGAATGTGACATCGAGTTGTGGGGATTGAATATTATCTCTTAGGAAGATAGCATTTTGCAAACTAATGTGGATACAATTAGAGGGAGAGTACAATAAGAGTTAAATATTAACTTCATTTGTAATCCTAGCTTCGAAAGGTGACTTTCAAGATTAGTTAGCAATGTTTTCCGCCTAACAAAATAAGGTCAACTAGGCACATGGGGTTACGAGACCAAATTCGAGTTTCAACACTTCTCTTAAGTAAATATATTTTAAATAAAATTCCATTTAACATAAGAGTTATGTACAATTTTACAACACAAAATTTGAATCAGTTATAATCACAAATGTTTGGTTTAATTCATTATGCACCTTAAGGTTTTTTACATCTAAACTATATATGAATCTTCAAACGTGATAATGGTGCATATTAGTATGCATGAAAAACCTTCCGGAAATGTTTTAAATTATCACTCTATAGTTGTTATTTAACGTATATCATATGACCAACCCTGTTAGGTGTGCTATGTAGGAATAAAGATGATCATTGCAGAAGAGTTCAAGTCATCGCACAACTATTGCCACTAGGAAAAATCCTAAAACTATGTCATTCTGATCCACAAGGAATTCAATTCATTCATGAATTGGTACTAATTTACTGTAGATCATAACATGCTCTGATAAATTTATGTATTCCATTAGGATACATAAAATGTATAACTACGATAAATACAATATGGAAACATTGACACCACATAGTTTCGCAATCTTACTTGCAAACTGCAAAAACATTAGCATTAAGTGCATACGAAATGATCTATTAGAATGGCATTCTGAGCTTAGGTGTAGTACCAATAAATGTGTGACGTTTTTATCAGATTACATTATCTCAATAAAGATAGTGTGTTACATCTGATTTGGCTTGTCGAAAGCTATAAGGTTTAGATACATTGTAATCATGCCTTCATTTCATTCAGACTTCATTCGTAAATCCAAGTGTCTTCTTCCTTAAGTGCTACGACTTTCAAGAAACATCTCTCTGTGTGCAAACAGTTTTCACACCTAACATGTCAGTAGCGATAGAGCTGAATACATTCTCCTTACCACATGTCACACAATTCTTCCATAGTGGTTTGGTAATCCAACAGGAGTTCTACAACTTTCTTTTTACGTTTTCCTGTTAGTTGCAAAAATGTTCAATGTAGGCCCAAAGGTTAAAGAACTACTTTCAAACGTTGTCTTCTAATGGGAAAACGTACCATGTGTAAGTTTCAAGTGTTCTCCTATACACCAAGAATTCTTAAAGAACTGACAGAATTCAGAACTGATACAAGGTTTTCAAACGGCAACGAGTTTTCTGAACCCACAGGTCGTAATTGGTCCAGTTTGACCTAGTCAAACTACGACTGGATGCCTACAAAATTCATTTGCCAAACTATCAAGAATAGTGGTTTTATCGAAACTGAAGGTTCCAAGAAATTTTCTAGTAAAACTACTAGGGATTTGCAAAGTTGGATAAGCATTTTGTTGCTCAGGGTTCAAACGGTGGGTCAAAACAAAATCCAACTTTTCAGATTTAAAAGCTCCATAAAAGTGCAAACGGAGTGACGAGGCTCCAAGAGAAGCGTTGAAAAGAGAGAAAACAATCACATGAGGTCGAGCTAATGCTTGACGCGACTCTCTACATAATAAGGAACACATATGACATTTGAAAAATCTTTTATGGGGCTCAGACTGTTGTTTTGCAAGCCTCTGGAATTAGCACTTTTCTAACTTTTCAAGGTAGACAAAAAGGTTGTTTGATTTGATGACATCATCTAACTCTTGCCCATACCAATAGATACGAGCACTAATTCAAATATTCTAGTATCATCGTATAAGGTTATGGTAGCCACCATATTTAATGGTTAAATTGAAAAAATCAATTTCATCAATCACAAGGTGAATGTTTTAGCTTTCTTTACAATATTTAAATTTGGGTACATATCCATTTGTACGATTATCTAGTGGTCCTACAAATTTCTATTTTATTGCAAATGAAGAACCCAAATTATGAAAATTATGAAAGAAAAGGTAAGGGAGACCATGCCTAACAACGATGAGTGAAGTAGGGTATACGAGGGTTACATATCCATTTGTTCGATTATCTAGTGGTTTAACGTTTTTATTATATTGCAAATGAAGAACCCAAATTATGAAAATTATGAAAGAAAAGGTAAGGGAGCTTCTTCCAAAAGGCCTTCAAAATGATGAGTGAAGTAGGGTATGCGAGGGCTCTAGATGGTCCATAGTCACAACTAGTAGAATCACGCAATAGAAAAGAATTTCATCAAGTGGTTCACGAGCATTGTTGTAGCCAAAGTGATTCAATGCACATGTTCCTCAAGGACCAACCAACACACTCACAACACAGAGATGGAACAATTTTTATTTTCCTGCATTTTCACATTTTAACTCAAGAAGTCACTTGGATGCAATGTCTGCTAGCTCTAAATTTCCATGAACTCTGCAATCCTAGAGAAACGCTCCCCACACACTAGAACTGGGTTTTAATGTAATATTCTTAATTAACTTTTGAGCTTTGAGTAGTTTCCCAGCTTACCCAAGAAGGTCCACCATGTAGAAGGAATACCGATAAACATGGACCTGAAATCTGGTTAAATAGATCACAAATATTGCATTTGATAAAATAATTCTAGTGCACCTTCACTCTTCCCACACATACCAACAAATGCAAAATTACACTCAGAGACATTACATTTTTTATGGTTGATTTTTTTGAACACCAGACCAGCAATATATTTGCCACCACATTACATACATACCTACTAAAGCACGTGTAACTACAACGTCTGACAAAATCATGTCTCTTTCTTCATTATATTGTGGTGGATGTCCATTCCCTGATCTAAATCCTCCTTTTTGGCATAGGGTGGAGGATGCTAGTAAAGGTTGTAAAGCCTGGCTTTGCATTGCTTGATAGGCTCCATGACCTTTCTAACAAACCCATGTGAAGGTCCATCCCACAAGATTTCAGTTTTGAAGAACAAAGAATTCTCAACAATTAATTCATGCACTTGCTGCTGATAATAACAAACAACATTTGCAACAGCACCCCCTTAAAGTACAACCTGCTCTAGTTCAGGAACTGATTGACCTAGCTTCTCAACTTCTACAACCATCTCTATGATTCTAGTAAGCAAGCAAGGTAAGATGACAAAAATCCAGCTGGAAATAATCTACAAGAAGGCACATATTTTCAAGTTCCATATTTTCTAAGTTTCCCATCAGCCATTCAATCAAAAATTGATTTACAAGATCCATTTTAGAATGTGCAAATGAAGGAAGGACAATCATACAATTTTCAGAATTAACCAAAGTTCCTCCATTGATGTAGATGTTTAGATCTAAACAACATGTTTTTGGTAGTATTGTAAAGGTCCATATCAAATTATCAATATGAAAAGCTACAACAACAAAAGGAGCCATTGAAAAAGTCTATCATCAAAATTTCCCACAAGGTATGCCTTCATGTAAGCATTTCAGAAACCAGTAACGACAAGTTACATGGATGAAATAAATTTTCATTATCATTAGACCTTCAAGCAAAGTGAACTGCCTCAAGTATTCATTTTCAGATGTCGAAGCAGTTGTCAAGGTTTTTAAGTATCGAATCAAAGCACACAAGTACCAACAAATCAGGATTCATCTAGTTAAATACTCATGCAACGAGTTTAGTTACCAAGATCAAGATTGTAACGCCCTGTTTTTAAACACACAAAAACAACAGTAATTATACTAGGATAAAAATTTTTACTTACATTGCTCACTACAGAACACAACAAGGGCTCCAAATATAGAATACTCAAGGATGCATATGACACTTACAAGTCATTGACTCACATAGAAACATGACAACACCATAGACATGTCGATGCCACACTTTTCCCAATAAATAAATACTAGAAATGACCCAACCACAAGAAAAGGGACTCAAGGATTGGCAGACCCACAACACATCATTTCCAAGGTTACATCTTAGTTACAATCAACATTCCTAAAACATTATTGTGCAAGGATAATTTTGTCTTTTTTCCACCTACACATTTTCTTTAAGTTCATTCCACATTTAAATTACAGTTCTACCATTTTAAGTTGGCTTCTTATCCTTTACAAAAATTTCCATAACTTACATACTTATTTGGCATAATTCAAATTGCATATAAAGTGCTTAATTATCTTGTTCTTATATTAAGAATATTCTTCTCAAACATTTATTCAATGTCTACCTTTTACCCTTACAACTCAAGTGAATCTGACTTGATGTCCATATAGCAATATTAGGATTTAAGGGAGATTTAGATACAAGATAGATTTTTCCCAAAAACATTCTTCGATCACGGTATAGTTATTTCCCTACCATAGTTATTCTAATTCAATGACTTGTGGAATTCCATTTTGATTTATATATATCTTTTGTTTTCTCGAAGTTTGATCACACCAAGGCAATTCATATTCTTTGAAACAAATGAAAATATTTAATTGAGTTATAAGGACTCCAAGAGTGGCATTATTCCTAACCTCAAATCTCATTTTTACTCTTATATGCTTTACTTTTTACATCACATTATGGTCTTATTATTAGCATTGTCTTGTAAAAGGAGGTATAGAAGTGTTTGTCTAACATCTTGAAGATATATATGATTAGAAGACTTGAAGCTACACACGAACCCTAAGTTAACATCTAAATCAACTAAGGTTTAGATTAATTCCAATTTCACCTAAGGATCTACCCCTCAACTATATATGAGTTTAAGGCGAGATGACACATTTATGCTACACCACCTTCCAGAAAAGACCAAGTGTTATGTTGATGGAAACCAAGGTAACACATTTAACTGAGTGTGACTAAGAAGTTCATTAACAAGAGTTTAAGAACTAGAAAAACTATTTCATGATATCCATTTATGTCGTCTAGATCCCACAGGGACTTCATTCGCTGATGAAGTCAATTTTCTAGATCTAATCTCGTAAGACTGGGAAAAACTAAAAGGATACTAAGGGAGTATCAGCTCTACTTACTCCACAGATAGTAAGGTTACATTGCATATTCATTGCTTCGAACAAGGGCTCATAAGGTGACTTCCAAAGCGGTCTTTACCACTCAACCACGGTGACAGAAAATGAAGAGAGGACATTCTCCTCGCGGTTACCAAAACTAGAAGGAAACCACACACTCCGGATAAAGTTGGACCATGTTATTCCTTAAAGATGGGTTCATGGAAAGGTCTGTAAACATAATGATTGTTATGGTAAACTCCAACTAGGGGTTTTATTTACCTAAACTAGGAGGTTCCATCGAGTGTAGAGTTTAAATTAATTCTACGATTTTAAATTTCCTCTATCGTAGAAAGGGTCACACAAGCAGGCAAGTTATGCACAAACCTTTTATTAGGGTTGAGTGTTTCAATTAAAATCTCTTTATTACATTTACGAGGTAAGAATACAACCCAATACTTAATTAATCATTTATTGAACACTGAAAAAGCACTACAATATATTAACTTCGAATTCATTTACTATATATATATCAAACCCCTTTTTTTCATACACAACTAAGAATCAAATTGAACCAGTGATTAAATGCACATTTCCTAAGATATCTCTAAAACTAGAATCTCATACATATTAGCAAATTTCAAATATAACTTTTTTGCAACAAGAGAATACATTATACATTTATTCATTTTACAATGACCTATAAAATTTTACAATAATAAATAATGAATTACACATTGTCTTTTTGCCATCTTTCTTGCATCCTGCAAAAACCATGTGAGCATGAAATCAGCGATAAATCGATGGCATGACATCCACCCTAATCTAACATAATTAACATTTTTCAGTTTCCGATTCACCTATAATAATAATTACAATTTTCAATCGAAAGAAGAGGTTTAGGGACATGTATTCATTACATTTTATTTCACTTCGTTTTGTAATCCAAGGAGAGAGAAAGAGAAAGGGAGAGAGAGAGAGAAATGCCATTTTTTCAAAAGTTCTATTTCACACAACAAGTTATATTATAGAGTTTCTAAACAGTTATTTACATGTGTCAAAATTTTCCACTTTGTTTTTGCAATCAGATGAGGTTCCCACAAATTTCTATTTTTACATTTTCTTGCGAGCTACAAAAACATTCAAATCAGGCTCGAAGGCTAAGAAACCACTTTCAAACGTTGTATTCCAATGAGCAAACACACCATGATTAAATTTCTACGTGTATGCTTATATACCAAGAGTTCATAGCAACTGACGAAATTTGGAACTAGTGAACAGTTTACATTTGGCGGCTAGTTTTCTGAGGCCACTGGTCATAATTGTCCCAGTTGCAAATGATTAAAAGTTTGTTTGAGGGCTCAGAAAACCATGTCCAAAACTGACATTCGATGGATGAACGCACAATGAGAAACTTCCTACAAGTTCCCCTATATATTAAAAAATTCATCAAAGTCGAAGAGACTGAGAACTAGAAAACCATTTTCAAACGGCGACAAGGTTTCTGGAGCGACAAGTCATAATTGGTCTAGTTTGACCTAATCAAACTGTGACCAGAGGTCTACAAAATGGCTTTTCCAAACTATACAGACAAGTGTTTTACCCCAAACTGAATTTTCCATGAATTTTTCTAGTAAAAACACTAGAGGTTTGTGAAAATGGATAATAATTTCTCTATCTAGTTTTCAAATGGTGGTTCAAAATGAAAGACAACTTTATAGTTTTAGTAGCTTCTTACAACTACAAAATGGTGTAACATTGCTCCCAATATGGCATCAAAATATCACAAATGTTCATTCAGGGTCAAACCAAAGGTTAAGGTGACTCCTCACATCACCAGGTACACAAATGAATCTTAACATCCCATTTTCAGAGTTACGAAGGGTACTTAACGAGTCTCTAAAAAATGCAAAATTATCTATTTAAACAAGGAGATGGTCAACATTTTTACTGGGAAGTCAATTTCGTCTCGTCAATAAAAACAATATTGAAGCGATCTAGTTGGGTAGGAAGTTTTCTAAATCACCTTAGAATGAGGGTTGAAGTTCATAGTTTAATACAAAAGGGTTATTTGATTTCATGAGTTTTCGATACAACATTTTATTGTTTTGTAGCAAGTTAATATAAAACAATTAAATGTATTATAATCTTAATATTTTAAAATTATATTAAGTTGCAAATGAAAACTAAAAACATGAGAGTTATGAAAGATAAGGGGAGATGAACCATTCATGGAGAACGAAGCCAGTCGAAACCGCAGGATTTGGTTAAGCATCTCCCTTAAGCATTTTGTTGAACAGATCATGAGCGTCTGTAATTTTACCACTTCGCCTTTGCTTGAAATCCTCAAGATTTCCTAATGAGCCCATTTTGCACCAAACCAATAGTAAAATAACATGTTTAAATGGTGTTGGACAATAAAGTTTGGAGCTCCCTCAAGATAGCTAGCATGACTAAGAAATCTATACATACCCGCATACACTATGTTTGGGTATATTCCATATGACCACACCTCCCGAGGAATTTACAAATACAACATCTGAAAAAAATTCCTCAATATTTTATGCTTTGTCAAAAGTTCATCCCTGTCCTAGAACTCACATTTGGCACAGGCCGAGAACGGAAGGCAAAGGAAAGTCAAATTTCCATTATGCTTTGATGGATGTCTACCTGTACTAAGCCTGCATTTTACATAGGCAGGGAAGTTACTTGAAGGTTTCTAAACCTTTTCAAAAAACCCATTTGTGTATATCCCACAACCGTTGCAGTTAATGAAACCATGTTTCTTTTAGGAATTTTGGTCTATTAGAAATGGCGGACACAAGCTCCTAGTATAACTCATCCATGTTAGCTAGGGAACTTGCAATACAACATCTGCCAAAATTCCTCTATTTGGCGCAAGCTAGGAGGAAGTTGGAAATGTAAACTGATCAAGTTGGAGGCCACAGGCCATATTGTTTTCAGGATATTTTATGCACAGTTCACATGCCAAACGCATGCTTCCACATTTCTCCCTCCCGTCTGCCAAAGCACTTCCAATTGCAACATCTGATAAAACCTTAGCTTGACGCATAGGTTTGGAGTAAACTGATCTGGTTGATGCTCTGTATGCACCCTTCCACGTGTCAGAAGAGATGAGCCTTCCCCATACCCAAATCTACCAACATTAGTTTTATATCCTGGTGGCCTGTTATGTCCAAAATGAAAGGACGGCTGCAACGATCTAGATAATGCCTTAGTTGGCAATAGTTGGGTTCCACATGAAAGAAAAGGTGAAAGGGACAGATCTTGGAGAGAAGTGAGTGGATTAGCAGGAAAGGGCACATTCACTGTCATTATTATCTCCACAATATTCCCCATTCACCACACAACACATTGTTAGTTTAACAATTTTTCTTTTTAAGTGGTAAATGCACTGCTGACACCATTTGATTTTTACAAACTTTTCAATGCAAATCCTAGCTTCACGTGGTTTGCACATAGGATCCCAAATAAAGTGCTTAAAATATTGTGCAATGAGAATGACATGTAACAGGCTACATAGGATGCCAATAACCTTGTCCGAGAGACCATGTTCCATCCCATCAATCCCCTAATCCTTGCCAACACGCATCCACACTTTATTTTCAATTTTTTTGTTTTTATTAAAAAAAAAGTTCTTTCCTGGTCGGCACTACATTTTCCTCCCCTTATAAGAGCAGTGTCCTTGATGTGAGACAACACTAAGGGTAGAAAAAAAAGGGATAAGCAATGAAGGAAGCTAATGACAACAAATTTCATCTAAAGATAAGATTTCTTTCATTAGAACACAACCAAAGGGAAGTTAGGAAAGTTCAAAAATTTCATAAACTCTTAATGTTCTATGAAGATTGGTATTTCTTGTTTACCTTATTACTTTGTTAATATTTTATTTTACAGTGTTTCTTATCTCATGATTATAATATTCATTGTTTAGAATTTTCAATTGTCTTATGTTCGTGGGTGTCCAATAGTAACTAACATCAAGATGTCACACAAAACTTAACATAACAAAAACAACCCACGAGACATCTTGCTACATACTTTCAAGACTGTATCACATCACGAGACCTTTAATTCCACCATGGAAAGACAAACAAGTAGTCCGCATAACAGAGAATTTCCAACAATTATGTCATAGGCATAAACCCAACAAACAAATGTGACTAACAACATAATCATCACACTGATACATATACAGCAGGTATCACATGACCCAAAAACCATGACTATACCAACATAGTGTCAAGAAAATATCTAATAGTCCATACCAACCACGGGGAGAGTCAAGATTCAATCATAACAATGTGTCAAAAGGATTCACCAGAGTACACATAACTCACTATACCAAATCCACACATCACAAAATATCAAGAATTAACTCCATATATCTCCTGAAGTATCATAAAACAACTCCATATACCTCCCAAACCATCTCCAAATAACTCCATATACCTCATAAGGAGAAATAATCATAGTGCCAAAACCAAGTTGGGTCACTCAACCATAGAGCCCCATCAAGAATATCAGGTCACTCAACCATAGAGTGCCATAGAGAATATCGGGTAACTCAACCATAGAGCCCCATCAAGAATATCGGGTCACTCAACCATAGAGGCCCGTCTCCTTTCTCCTTTTAATGAGGTCGGGTCACCCTATGACAATGTGCACATAGAGCCCCATCACCCCCAACCCAAGTGACATAATAACTCATGGTTCAATAACCCACTAGTTATCTGTAACTCCTTGGGGCGTACCCCCATACAACAAAGCAGGCTCATAGGTTCAATTAATCCATGGTTAATCCCATGACACTATTCCAGCACATTACGACATCAGAATCAACATAACAATCCTTTCAAATGCCAAGTGGAAAAAATTATAAGCCTTGGGCTAGGCTACAACACTTTTAAATATGAAAAGAAAGTTTAAAACTAAGAAAAACAAATGGCTAATTAGCCATGGTTAGTGCAAAATCCAAATGTTAATGCAACACTCAAATAAATGCCCAAAATATAAGAACATGTCAATAAAGAAAACAAATGGTTCTAGCAGAAAAGAAATAATGATCAATTTACGAATAAAATACGTATTGATAAATAACACATTACAATCACTATGTGGCCTCATACCGCCACCAAAGGGGTACTCATCGAGTTGCTGACACTCGGACATCGAGCCTTAGCTCGTAAAAATATACATGTAACTAGAAATGAGTATATCAAATAATGTAATTGTCATCATTTCTTCCTGAATCAACCCTCTAAACTCTCACAAGGATCAACATAGTCAAAATCACATTAGATTGTTCAATGAACAATCCCATAGGAAAGAGCAGGGGACACTAGTTGCATAAGTTCAGCCTAAGGTGGTGCACACCCACAATATACTGAGCAAGCCCAAAGTATACTAAATAGATAAAAGTGGGTTTTCAGTTTATATAAGACTCCACTTCATCACTCATACTCAAGTCAAGATTATGAAAACCTGGTCCACGCCTCCTCTCTCCACACATACACTCTTGCCAATTTCTCCCCTTATGTTCGTCTAGTGTAAGGTTCACAACATACACATAACTACATCACTAACACAATGGCGATTCACACAAATTATCCATAGTGTCTTACGCATGGTATTTATACAGGGTATAATACAATCATTACTTTCACAGGTTACGATACATCACATTACCACATTTTGCACCCAAAATGCTATCACTGTACAATAGGGATCATACGTTCACCATATGCCCCTAAATCATGACATAAACCATCGCATATTACACAAATCATATGTATGATGAACGTAATGTATAACATTACAACATTTAGTCAATTGCAATTACAACATGGTGATAATTTTTTTTTTGATTTACATTGCTCACCACACAATGCCACAAGGCTCCAAGTAAGGAAAACTCAAAGATGCACATGACACTTACAAGTCATCGACTCACATAGACACAAGACAACACCATAGACATGTTGATGCCACACCTTTCCAAATGAATGAATACTAGCAATGACCCAACAACAAGAAAAGGGACCTAAGGATTGACCGACCCACACACATCATTACCATGATTACATCTTAATTACGATTAGCATTCCAGGAACATTTTTACACAAGGCTGATTTTGTCTTTTTTCCACAGACACATTTTTTTTAAGTTCATTCCACATTTAAATTACAGTTCGACGCTTTTTTAGATGGATTTTTATCCTTTAATAAAATTTCCATATCTTACATACTTATTCGGCATAATTCAAATTGCTTATAAAGTGCTTAGTTATCTTGTTCTTATATTAAGAATATTCTTCTCAAACATTTAATCAATTTCTACCTTTTACCCTTACAACTCAAGTGGATCTGACTTGATGTCCATATAGCAATATTAAGATTTAAGGGAGATTTAGATACAAGATAGATTTTTTCCAAAAACATTTTTCGATCACGGAAAAGTTATTTCCCTACCATAGTTATTCTAATTCAATGATTGGTGGAAATCCATTTTGATTTATATATATCTTTTGTTTTCTCGAAGTTTGATCACACCAAGGCAATTCATATTATTTGAAACAAATGAAAATATTTAATTTATTTATAAGGACTCCAAGAGTGGCATTATTCCTAACCTCAAATCTCATTTTTACTCTTATATGCTTTACTTTTTACATCACATTATGGTCTTATTATTAGCATTTTCTTGTAAAAGGAGTTACAGAAGTGTTTGTCTAACATCTTGAAGACATATATGATTAGAAGACTTGAAGCTACACATGAACCCTAAGTTAACATCCAAATCAACTGAGGTTTAAATTAATTCCAATTTCACCTAAGGATCTACCCCTCAACTATATATGAGTTTAAGGCGAGAGGACACATTTATGCTACACCACCTTCCAGAAAAGACCAAGTGTTATGTTGATAGAAACCAAGGTAACACATTTAACTGAGTGTGACTAAGAAGTTCATTAACAAGAGTTTAAGACCTAGAAAAACTATTTCATGATATCCATTTATGTCGTCTAGATCCCACAGGGACTTCATTCGCTGATGAAGTCAATTTTCTAGATCTAATCTCGTAAGACTTGAAAAAACTAGAAGGATACTAAGGGAGTATCAGCTCTACTTACTCCACAGATAGTAAGGTTACATTGCATAGTCGTTGCTTCGAACAAGGGCTCCTAAGGTGACTTCCAAGGTGGTTTTCACCACTCAACCATGGTGACAGAAATGAAGAGAGGACATTCTCCTCGCGGTTACCAAAACTGGAAGGAAACCACACACTCCAGATAAAGTTGGACCATGTCATTACTTAAAAATGGATTCACGGAAAGGTCACTAAACATAACGACTATGACGGTAAACTCCAACTAGGGGTTTTATTTACCTAAACTAGGAGGTTCCATCGAGTGTAGACTTTAAATTAATTCTACGGTTTAAATTTCCTCTATCGTAGAAAGGGTCACACAAGCAGACAAGTTATGCATGAACCTTTTATTAGGGTTGAGTGTTTTGATTAAAATCTCTTTATTACATTTACGAGGTAAGGATACAACCCAATACTTAATTAATCATTTATTGAACACTGAAAAAGCACTACAATATATTAACTTCAAATTCATTTACTATATATATATATATCAAACCCTTTTTTTCATACACAACTAAGAATCAAATTGAACCAGTGATTAAATGCACATTTCCTAAGATATGTCTAAAACTAACATCTCATACATATTAGAAAATTTCAAATATAACTTTTACAACAAGAGACTACATTATACATTTATTCATTTTACAATGACCTATAAAATTTTACAATAATAAATAATGAATTACACATCGTCTTTTCACCATCTTTCTTGCATCCTACAAAAACCATGTGAGCATGAAATCAACGATAAATCGTTGGCATGACATCCACCCTAATCTAACATAATTAACATTTTTCAGTTTCCCATTCACATATAATAATAATTACAATTTTCAATCGAAAGAAGAGGTTTAGGGACATGTATTCATTACCTTTCATTTCACTTCATTTTGTAATCCAAGGAGAGAGAAAGAGAAAGGAAGAGAGAGAGAAAGAGAGAGAGAGAAACACCATTTTGTCAAAAGTTCTATTTCACACAACAAGTTACATTACAGAGTTTCCAAATAGTTATTTACATGTGTCAAAAGTTTCCACGGTGTGTTGGCAACCTGATGAGGGTCCCATAAATTTCTATTTTTACATTTTCTTGCGAGCTATAAAAACATTCAAATCAGGCTCGAAGGTTAAGAAACCACTTTCAAACATTGTATTCCGATGAGCAAACACACCACAATTAAATTTCTATGTGTATGCTTATATACCAAGAGTTCATAGCAACTGACGGAATTTGGAACTGGTGAACGGTTTACATTTGTTGGCTAGTTTTCTGAGGCCACTAGTCGTAATTGTCCTAGTTGCAAATGAACAAAAGTTAGTTTGATGGCTAAAAAAACCACGTTCAAAACTGATGTTCGATGGATGAACACGCAACGAGAAACTTCCTACAAGTTCCCCTATATAAGAAAAAATTCATCTAAGTCGATGGGACTGAGAACTAGAAAACCAGAAACTTGCTGCAGGTTCCCCTATATAAGGATAATTCATCAGAGTCGACGTGATTAAGAACTAGAAAACCATTTGCAAACGGCGACAAATTTTTTGGAGCGACAAGTCGTAATTGGTCTAGTTTGACCTCATCAAACTGCGACTGGAGGTCTACAAAATGGCATTGCCAAACTATACAGACAAGTGTTTTTCCCCAAACTGAATGTTCCATGAATTTGTCTAGTAAGAACACTAGAGGTTTGTGAAAATGGATAATAATTTCTCTATCCAGTTTTCAAATGGCGGTTCAAAATGAAAGCCAACTTTATAGTTTTAGTAGCTTCTTACAACTACAAAATGGTGTAACATTACTCCCAATATGGCATCTAAATATCACAAATGTTCATTCGGGGTCAAACCAAAGGTTAAGGTGACTCCTCACATAACTAGGTACATGAATGAAGCTTAACATCCCATTTTCAGAGTTACGAAGGGTACTTAACGAGTCTCTGAAAAATGCAAAATTATCTATTTAAACAAGGAGATGGTCAACATTTTTATTGGGAAGTCAATTTCGTCTTGTCGATAAAAACAATATTGAAGTGATCTAGTTGGGTAGGAAGTTTTCTAAATCACCTTAGAATGAGGGTTGAAGTTCATAGTTTAATACAAAAGGGTTATTTGATTTCATGAGTTTTCGATACGACATTTTATTGTTTTGCAACAAGTTAATATAAAACAATTAAATGTATTATAATCTTAATATTTTAAAATTATATTAAGTTGTAAATGAAAACTAAAAACACAAGAGTTATGAAAGATAAGGGGAGATGAACCATTCCTGGAGAACGAAGCCGGTCGAAACCGTGGGATTTGGTTTAGCATCTCCCTTAAGCGTTTCATCGAACAGATCATGAGCGTCCGTAATTTTACCACTTCGCCTTTGCTCGAAACCCTCAAGATTTCCTAATGAACCCATTTTACACCAAACCAACAATAAAATAACATGTTTAAATGGTGTTGGACAATAAAGTTTAGAGCTCCCTCAAGATAGCCAGCATGACTAAGAAATCTATACATACCTGCATATAGTATGTTTGGGTATATTCCATATGACCACACCTCCCAAGGCATTTGCAAATTAAATAGATAACGCATCTAGAAAAAAATTCCTCAATATTTTATGCTTTGTCAGAAGTTCATTCCACTGTCCCAGAACTCGCATTTGGCAGCAGGCATGAAGCAGAGTGGAAGGCAAAGGAAAGCTAAAATTTCCATTATGCTTTGATGGATGTCTACAATCGTACTAAGATCCACATTTTACAAAGAGACAGGGAGGTTACCTAAAGGTTTACTTAACCTTGTTAGCCAAGGAAACCCATTTGTGTATATCCCACAGCCGTTGCAGTCAATGAAACCACATTTCTTTCAAGCATTTTGTTCTATTAGAAATGGCGGACACAAGCTCCCAATATTACTCATCCACGTTAACTAGGGAACTTGCAATACAACATCTAAAAAAATTCCTCTATTTGGCGCAGGCTAGGAGGAAGTTGGCAATGTAAATTGATCAGGTTGGAGGCCAAAGGCCATATTCTGTTTTCAAACATTTTTTACATAGTTCACATGTCAAACACATGCTTCCACATTTCTCCCTCCCATCTGCCCAAACACTTCCAACAACAACATCTGATAAAACCTTAGCTTGGCGCACAGGTTGGGAGTAAAATGATCTTGTTGAAGCTCTGTATGCACCCTTCCATGCGTCAGAAGAGATGAGCCTGCCCCATACCCAAATCCACCAACATTAGTTTCATATCTTGGTGGCCTGTTATGTCCCAAAATGAAAGGACGGCTACAACGATCCAAATAATGCTTCAATTGGCAAAAGTTAGGTTCCACGTGAAAGAAAAGGTGAAAGGGATAGATCTTGGAGAGACGTGAGCAGATTAGCAGGAAAGGGCACATTCACTGTCATTATTATCTCCACAATATTCCCCATTCACTACGCAACACATTTTTAGTTTAACAATTTTTATTTTTAAGTGGGAAATGCACTTGCTGGCATGGTTCAAAATTGAGCCTATCACAGCCCTTCGCAAGGCCTAAAACCCGTCAGAGAAGGGTAGGTAAAAATTTGCATGTCAAAAAAAATTAAAATGTAAAAATCATTTGACAATAGAGAAGTGCAAGTTAGTTTTCAAACTAACAAAAGAAGGGGTATGTCGCAAAACACTTGTCAAAAATTTGTGTGTATTTTCAAATCTTATAAGATATTTTTGGTGACTCATAGATACATTAGACAAGACGCATTAAGAACTTATCAAAAGTATTAATATAATAAATATTCTACTACTATAATATTTTTAAGGTCAAATCCCAAGTTTCTAGCAAATTGATGATGCCAACTCAACGCATACTTGAGCACAACTACCTAAAAACCAAATATTTAATATTATTATTTAGGACCTTATGACCTTTGTTTGTGATTCATTTAGATATTTTATATGTCCTCTTGTACTTTTTCTGCTTCTTTGTTGTAGGAGTCGTCTTGTGAGGTAGAGAACAGAGCTAGGATCAGCTTGCACACAAATATCTTCCCACTTGGGAGCCTGCACAACATGATTTGGAACAAATCAAGTGTGCAAAGTTGCCACAATCTTGGATATGGAAAGAGATGGATATCTAATTTCGGGGAGAATCTTTGAGAAAAGTGTTGAACTAATCTCAAAGGGTGACTTCAATTTGTGACTCCAAATGTAGGGTGTCGAGCAGGCTCTAGGGGAGTCACATTGGTGCCAAAGGGAGAAATGGGCTTGCAATGGTCTTGATCTAGATTTCCCAGATCAATTCAAGCATAGTGTGTGAACAAGGAAAGGGTCGAGATGATTAGATTAGCTGGATTGGTATGTAATGGAGAAGGAGCTCAAGGAAAAGGTAGTTAAGGATTTCTTTCAAGAAAAACAAAGGTCAAGTCATGTGAGGAGCTCACCCATTATCACCCTTGCAAAAACGAATTGAGTTAAGTGTCAAACTACTATCTAATGTAAAGTTTGATTGGACCTATCCGAGATGGTAGAATACAAGCATAGGAGAGGAACTTGTTGCAAAGGGGGAAAACATGAAGAGATAAGATTCTTTTTCCAGTGAAAGAACCCCACCAAGTCATTATTAGTATCTTCTTTCTAACCCTTGTTCAATAATAATGATGTGGAGGCCAACAAGCGTTTTATATAATCACATTTGTGCTCAAGACAATGTGGCTCAACTATATGCATAAGTAGTTGAGGAAGACGGTTGTGAACATATTTAAGGAAAATTATGAAGGGTGTGTGTGTGTGTGTTTAATTGAGTAGTCTAGAATTGTGTAATACATCATTTATGTGTAGTAGATCTAAATGCATATTGTGTACGAGGTGAAACTCTTGGCTCTAAAATCTAAGCAACGATATCTCGATGTATATTTTAGTGACATAGCGTGGGTGTTTCAATTTATGGATGCACATTTTCTTTAATTCAGTTAGAAAAATCTAATTTAATGAATTTTACTGGTTAAAATTTACATAAGTTTTAATTTTTAGTGGTTAAAGTTTAATATATTTTTTTATTAAAGTGGTAAGAATCCAAATGGGCTTTAATTTTAACACCGAAATCCATGTCAAAGTTAGCTTTATTTATTTTATTATTTACCAAAAGTTTCTTAATGATTTTGATAATATATCTCAATGTTCCACATGTAGTTTGATCGTTTTTATGTGTTTATTGATCTATGCGTCTTCTCGTCTAATTTTAATTGTTTATTTATGTATTTATTTATTAAAGTTATTTAATGCTTATTTTAGTTATGATGATTTTTTGTAAAATAGAATATTGCAAATTTGGGTTTTCATAACATCATAATTTAGTTATTTTACTAGTTTAAATGCATCTTAATTTTACACCATTCTGAGCGAGGGGTCATTTGTTTGGTTTAATGGATTTTTAATTTTATTTAAGGTGCCAATCAACTGGCACTTCATTTTTTTGAAAACAATTTCTCATTTTTTTAAAAATATTTTTAATTTTTATGACGTGTATATTTGATTTATTCTTGTCTTATGAAGTGTAAAACATTCATATTACTTTTCATCATCCAAGGGTTGGTCCAACATTTATCCTTCACAATAAAATTCATAACCAACCTTCAAATTTGATCCCTGCTCGCTGGCACCATTTGATTTGCACATAGGATCCCAAATAAAGTGCTTAAAATATTGTGCCATGAGAATGACAGGCTATAGGGTGCATAGGATGCCAATATCCTTGTCCGAGAGCCCATGTTCCATCCCATCAATCCCCTCATCCTTGCCAGCACGCATCCACACTTTATTTTCAATATTTTCTTTTTATTAAAAAAAATGTTCTGTCCTCGTCGGCACTACAAAGCTACAGGTGAAGCAGAGCAAGTTGGACTGATCAAACCACGCGGACAAAGCTAGCTCCAAGTAAAAGAAAAACACATAACAGTGACGAGCTTGTGGATAGGTCGAACAGAGCTAACAACTAGCAAAACCCCATCATAACAGTGAGCCCGCAACCAAGCTAATTAATAGACAATGCAGATTCAGATTAAGCATGAATAACTCGAACAAAAGAAACCATAGGGAGCCAAAACAAAGTGCCAATGAGTTAAACACAGAAGGCGAGCTATGCAAGGGCACAATAGCATTGAATAGCTCGAACAAGAGCAAATACAAAGCATGGGGTGACACAGATCTGAACAGAGCTCGCCATGGCCGAGCAAAAGCCAACAGGTAAAACAACTCAGCTCATTTAAATGCAAAATATGCCACTCCAGATTGCAAAGCACGAACTCAATTAGAAAAAAAATAGTTACATATCTGGTAAACATAAAGCAAAAAAACCACAAATCCATGGCAAACGTACAGGATAATCAGCAAGCCTTGCAGAGGAGATGGTGGCCAGGGTTATAATTAGTTCAGATTTGCACAAGCGCCCAAATATAAAACTCACAGAGCTCTAAGCACATCGAATGGCGAGCTATTGTCAAACAACAAGCGAGCTAAACCAGTAATACAGCTCGAATATACTCACACGATCAACTCACAAAATGTAAGCAAAGCCGACAAGCGGCCGAGTTAGGAAACAAGGGCAGGTGAGTTACTAAAATGGCCAACACTAGCGGCTCCCATTCGCTACAACTATCCCATTTCTGCTAAATTTACAATGTTAACTTGGATTTGAGCGTGGTTAAAGCTCCTCACTTCACCATTAAAGTGACTGTATTATTATGCAAGGAACATGACAGGTCTGTGGGCCGTATGGGAAGCATACAAAGGGCGATGTCTACCCTTCACTCAATATGCACCACTAGGGTGTATCGCAACTGTTCATGTTTATTAAAATGACTGTATTATTATGCAAAGAACATGACAAGTCTGTGGGCCGTATGGGAAGCATACAAAGGGTGATGTCTACCCTCCACTCAATATGCACCACCAGGGTGCGTCGCAACTGTCCATGTTTAAATGGACTGCTGCGATGCACCCTAGTGGTGCATATTGAGTGGAGGGTAGACAATTCCGTGTTTATCTATATAAAACGGAATTTAACAAAAAAATAAAAAATAAAGGGCGGGATTTGTGCTGGCTTTGGTTGGTGGGTGGATTAATTGACCCATGTGAAGGCACTTGGGCTGGTGTTCTTGGAGGGTTGAGCTGATGTGAGTGGTTATCAGATGGAGGTGAGGTGAGGTGGTTAGGAGCTGATGCATTGCATCCTAGTGGTGCATATTGAGTGGAGGGTAGACATTGCCGATAAACACACATATATTTAAAATATTTAAAAATTAAATGTTGGGCACTACAAATAGGCTCTTCCAGTTTCACTGGAATCCTCAGTCTGTGGAAGTATTTATCGGCTGCTTGCTTCATGATTTGATCGCCCCTGTCTCTCTCTCCTCGACGAAATCTATGATTTCCCATATTTGAGAGTCCTTTCCAAGAGTTCTTTAACTGCCGTTGGAGAAAAATCACGAGAAGAGGGAACAGGCGTCATCGTTATCTACCACAAAAGTTGGAGAAATCTGGTCAATATTTCTGATCAGGTAATTGCCGTCAAATTTCAAGACTGTTTACTCAAGTCCACGAAATTTTGTTTCGCATCTAGCGACTGCTTTTCCACCAGTAGCGAATGTTCCTTCTCTGTTTTAACTTTTCCCTAAATCCCTCAATCCTGTTTGAGTTTTAAAAAGATCCAAACAGTCGCTGGCTATGGTTTCCTTTTCCCTGCCGGAAATTCAATAAGCTCTTGGCAGGTGTATTCTGCATCCTCATATCTGTGTAATAATTTTCTTAGCTTCTACAGTAGACTTGACGTTAGTTATTCACAGGCTTTCGGGAATTTCTCGTAGTATCTGAACGCTCTCCAAAACAATTCCTATATTCTGAGTAGTCTTCAAACGGTGTTTTTTTGGTGTTGTAAGAATGTGAAAGACAATAACTTACTCATACATTTGCTATGGAATATCACCAAAGAAACAATCCGACATGCTTTTCTGAATAAGACCATTAGCCAGTGTATACAGTAATGTCTTTGGTACGACTATATTCTTGGGTCCCGGAATAAGTTTTTTCACTTTCTTTTCCTAAATTTTGAGTAATCTTCAACCGCTGTTTTCTTGGGACTCTCGAACTCTGTACTTTCTTTTGAAACCCTATATACTTGGATTCATTGGGAATAAGTTAGGGGGAATTTTTTGAGCAACGATGCCCTTAATACTGTAGCACCGGACAAAAGGAGGACCAGAATTACGAATGAAATGAATACTATGCAAGCCAACACAATATAGACAGCATAGTTAATACCACTTGTACAGGATAGATGTGATGGTATCATAGTTTTCGCCTTGCAGGTTGTTGAAATTTTTCTAGGTGTCCATTCTTTTTCCTTTCCTAGGACTCGTTTCAAAATTTTGTAATTCCCCGTCGGCTGCCAGGAAATTTCTTCTGTTTTGGGTATTTCTTTACATGTAAAAGAAGTTACTCGGATCATCATTAGGCAAAGGAAAACTATATTGCGTTCTTGCCAAATTTCTATATACTTGTAAATCACATGAAGATAAACGTTTTGTTGTTTTATTTGTCAATAATTTGTATAAAACAGTTCGCCTGGTTAGAAGCTTTATTTTATCTGCAATTGATAGAACATGACAATACTAGTCTAAATAATATTTATGAATGGAGAGTCTTATATAAGTCTATGTAAGTCTATGTTCAACTATAGGAAAATATGTTTTGGGATCCCATTGGTGTGCCCATTGTGACCCAATGGTTGCGATTGTCGCAATTGTTTGTATACATATGCCATGCGTGACCTTACATTTGTAGAAAATCTGCAGTCTTATACAACAAACAACATAAAAGAAATAAACAGAATACTTATATAACTTGCATAAACAGATGAATATTCGAACCAGCACTGCTGTGCATAATCTCCATTAATAAAGGCTTCATCATACTCAGAGCTTCATCTCTTTACAATCAAGCTATGCGTGCAGCTATGTGCTTTCAATGCACATCCTTCTTTGCTTGTGCAGATTTCACACCTTTGTGTGTGCATTCAAAGCAATTACAATTGCTGTTATTTAAATAGAATAACTCACCCACTAACAGCTCTTCAACTGAGTATTCTAAATCTAAACTCATGCTTTAAAACAGTTGCATGCTATGCATGATTTAAAACAGATTTATTTGAATTAAATCTAATGATAAAAATAAGATAAAGCTAACTTTAACTAAAGCAAACTAAAACAAGACTAAAGCTAAAATTAGCTTTCCTAAAAAAGCTATAGTTAGAATTAAATATGCATCACATGCATATTTCCAACACTCCCCCTTAATTTCAAACTGTAGCTTTCACTCTTCTAGAGTTGTATTTGCTTTTTCAGATCTGCCATGTGTAGGATCACATACACCCAAACAATCTCTCAAATATTCGAAAACTTATTTTGCTAAAGCCTTTGTAAAAATGTCTGCAAACTGATCTTTGGATCTGCAAAATTCAAGATGAATTTCCTTGTTGTTTACCAGCTCCCTCATGAAATGATACCTCGTATCAATATGCTTGCTCTTCTTATGAAAAACATGATTTTTGGACAACGCTATGGCTGAGTTGTTGTCACAAAAAATCTGTGTAGCTTCCTCTTGTTTCTGTTGTAAATCTGTCAACACTCTTCTCATCCAAACAACTTGACATGTTGCTCCTGTTGCTGCTACATACTCTGCTTCTGCTGAAGATAACGTGACAATGGGCTTCTTCTTTGATGCCCATGAAACCACTCTTGTTCCAAAGTGAAAAGTATAGCCGGATGTGCTTTTCCTATCATCTATACTTCCAGCATTGTCACTATCTATATAACCAATGAGTTTGAACTCATCTGAACTTGAATAAATAATTCCATAATTTCTTGTTCCACGTACATACTTCAAAATTCTTTTTCCAGCTTGCCAATGTGAATCTTTTGGAGATTCCATGAACCTTGATATGAGGCTCACACCATACATGATATCAGGCCTTGTGGCCGTCAAATACATAAGACTTCCAACCAACTTTTTAAACAATGTTGGATCCACAAATGATCCTTCATCCTCTTTGCTCAACTTCAAACCTACTGCAACTGGTGTTGGCGCTGGCTTACATTTCAACATGTTAAACCTTTTCAAAACGTCACTTGCATACTTTGCTTGTGAGATAAAAACTTCACCTTCTGATTGTTGAACTTCAATACCCAAAAAATAATGCATAAGACCAAGATCTGTCATCTCAAACTCCTTCTTCATGGCTGATTTGAATGACTCTGTAGATAGATTTCCAGTAATGATTAAATCATCTACGTATAAACAAACAATTAAAATTTTACCTTGTTCATTTATCTTGGTGTATAAGGTAGGCTCACTGCTGCTCCTACTGAAACCATTCTCAATCAAATAAGAATCTATTCTGCTGTACCAAGCTCTAGGTGCTTGCTTGAGACCATAGAGCGCTTTCTTCAATCTGTATACTTTTCCTTCATGACCTTCAATCTCATAACCTTCTGACTGATTTACATAAACTTCCTCTTCAAAGAATCCATTTAAGAATGCTGATTTAACATCCATCTGATAAATAGGCCATTTGTTTTGAGCTGCAATCGCTAAAACCATTCTTACTGTATCCAAACGTGCTACTAGTGCAAATGTTTCATTGTAGTCAACTCCATATTGCTGCGTAAAACCTCTTGCAACCAGCCTTGCTTTGTGCTTCTGTACTTTTCCATTAGCATTGTATTTTGTCTTGTAGACCCACTTGACTCCTATCACGTCCTTTCCTTTTGGAAGATCCATTAGCTCCCACATCTGATTCTTCTCTATAGCATCAATCTCATCATCCATGGCTTTTTCCCAAACTTCATTCTTTATAGCCTCTTCGTAATATACTGGATCTGCAGCTTGAGAAAATAATGCAAAAACTGAAAATGAATTAGTTGTATCAACATTATAAATCTCACTTAGACTTCTTGTTTTCCGCTGCGTAGGAGCATTTGATGGAGGACTACTTTTTGGTGATGGAGTAGCTTTTGGTGTTCCCTGTGGTGTCTCTTGCATGGCTGAAGATGGATGAAATCTTGGTGACCTCCTGACTGTAGATGGTGGTGTAGCTTGTGCTACAACTTGTGGTGCATGTCCAAGATTTGTAGATACAGTAGCTTGTCTACTCTAAATTTTCATTTTACATATCATCATGTGGAATGGCTTTTGCAATACTCACTATTTTCTCTATACTTCCATCCCATGCTTCATTTTCAACGAATTGTACATCCCTACTGATCAAAAAATTTCCAATGATTGGATTAAATAACTTATATGCTTTTATATTCTTTGAATACCCAACAAAGATACACTTTTCTCCTTTATTGCCCAGCTTCTTCCTTAGCTGATCAGGTACATGTGCGTATGCTACACGACTAAAAATTCTAAAATGTGAAACACTATGTTTCTTGTTAGTCCATGCTTGTTGAGGAATCATGTTCCTAACAAGTTTTATTGGATATTCCTGATTAAAATGTAAACAAAATTTTCTACTACTTCTACCCAATATTCATTTGGAACATGTTTTGCCTTCAACATACTTCTTACCATTTCCATAATGGCTATATTCTTCCTCTCTTCCACAACATTCTGTTGTGGTGTATACCTGGCAGTAAACTTCTTGTGTATAACATGATATTTCCAAAAAATTCATAAATTCATTAGAAACATACTCACCTCCTATGTTTCCGTCCTTAGAAATTTGATGTAGTATCCACTTTGCTTCTCCACTAATGCCTTGAACTGCTGAAATGTATCAAAGGCATCTGATTTATGTCTCAGAAAATAAACCCATGTCTTCCTTGTGTAATCATCAATGAATGTCATAAAATATGTACAACCTCTAATAGAAGTTGTTTTCATAGGTCCACATAAATTTGAATGTACAATCTCAAGTGGTGCACTTTCTCTTGTTGTTTTTCCAACTCTGAAGGAATCTCTGTGTTGCTTCCCCAAAATACAACCTTCACATACCCTTTCAGGTTTCTGAATCAATGGTAAACCTTTAACCAAGTTCTTTCTATGAAGTAAATTAAACCTCCAAACTTCAAATGTCCATACCTTAGATGTCAAAGCCATTATTCATCTTTCATGACTGAATGAAAAGTTGATTGTGTTCCTTCAGTGTAGGACTGAACTATACTAGCACAAGAACAAATTGATTGCATTAGTGCATCCCTGATATGTCATTGGCGCAGGACTCTGATACCTGTTTGACTCTTTTACCTCAACATAGGACTCTTTTACCTTAGCACATGACTCATCTACTTGAGTGCATGGACTCAGTAAAGGGCTGATTTGACTTAGCATAGGACTTGGCTGTGAACTAAGCTACTGATTTTGTTAAAAACAAATCTGATTTCTTCTTTTTTCCAGGTTTCAATATCAAAGGAAACATCCTATTGCTACTCATCTTCACTTTTGCAATCAACTGAGTGCTAGGAGCTTTGTCCACAATCACGCACTCATTATCTTCCATATATACTCGGTATCCCTTTTGTACCAATTGTCCAATACTCATAAGGTTGTGTTTCAAACCTGCAACATAATAAACATCATGCATACTTGTTTTCTCCCCCTGTCTTAGTTAGAATACTAACCGTTCATTTTCCTTTTACAAACACAATATTGTTATTTCCAAGAGTAACATCACTCTTCACACTGAATTCATCCAAACTAGAAAAAAAATCTAGATTACCTATCATGTGATTAATGCAACTTGAATCCAAATACCATACATCACATGGACTCTCTTTTGAAAATTACACTCAATAGGGGATAAAGAAGGTATTGCTTCAGACAATCCTTGTGCATGCAATAAACATAGGTTTAGGAGTAGAGCTTCAAACCTGATTTTGATTTTGCCTATCCTGATCATATTGCTTTTTCTTGCAATCATAAGCATAGTGCCCATACTTCTTGCAATAATGACATTGAACATGAGACTTATCTTGTCTCTGACCATGACTTGTTCTTGACTATTTCCTCTTCCACTTGAGTTTGATGAACCTGCTGCTGTGTCCTCTAGATGGACTTCTTCCTCTGCCTCTTGGGCTGAACCTTCCTCCTCCTCTTCCATGATATACCTATTGTCTGAGATGAAAAATATTGATCTACACTTGCATGTGATATATTCATCCTCTGTTCATGATTGATTAGTGATGCATGCAACTCATCAATAGAAAACTGACTCAGATCCTTAGTTTCTTCAATAGCAACAACTAAAGGATCAAATTTTGTAGGCAAACTTCTAAGCAATTTTTCAATAATCCTTCTGTCCTTCAAGAGTCTCACCATGAGATTTGATTTGATTAACTAAGCCAACTACATAAGTAAAACATGATTCTACGAAATCTGAATCTTTCATTGATAAATTCTCAAAATCTCTACGAAATAACTGTAGCTTGGCATTTTTTACTTTCTCCTTACCTTGATATGCAACTTGTAGTGTGTCTCGTGTCGTCTTTTCTTGACTAGCTACTGCCACTCTAGGAAGAATGCTTTCATGTATTGCCTGATGAATATAGAAAAGAGTTATTTCCATCTTTCTTTCATAACTCCTTCAAAGTATCTTTCTCTAACTTGAGAAAGTGCACATTATGCGTTGTTGCATCTGCGGGCTCTGTGTACCCATTCTCAATGATCTCCCATACGTCCTGAGATCTAAATAGTGCCTTCATGGTCAATGATCAGTACTCGTAATTATTTCCATTAAATTGCGGTGTCTGCATACCGGATGTAGAAGCCATAACTTGCTACCAATTTAATAACCTACTGGAATAACAACATGCTCTGATACCAATTTGTAGAAATTATGCAGTCTTAAAACAATAACAACATAAATAAATAAACATAAAATAAACTTGCATAAAAATAGATGAAATTGCAAAGAAATCAGCACTGCTGTGCATAATCTCCATTTATTTCTTCATCATACTCAGAGCTTCAGCTCAATACAATAAATAGTTGTGTTTGATGCAAAACTGCTTTCAACTCACATCTAATAAATAGATGCTTGTGCAGATAATAATAAAACACTCACACTTCTGTGTGTGCAAATAGACCTAAGCAATTACAATTGCTTTTATTTAAATAAAAGCTTTTGACTCATTCTTAACTTTAGCCACTAACTGCTCTTCAACTGAGCATTCTAAAATTAAACTCATGCTTTAAAAGCATGTTGCATGCTTGTGCATGCATAAAACAAATTTATTTTGAATTAACATTATATTCCTAATAATAAGACTTAAAGCTGAAGTTAACTAACGAAAACTAAAGCAAGTTAAAGCTAAAATGAGCTTTCCCTAAAAAAGCTATCTAGTTGGAGAATTAGATGTGCATGATGACATGCATATTTCCAACACATAATGGTCTTTGAAGTTGGGGAGTCTGTATATAAGTCTATGTAAATAAATGTTCATTACTTGATAGGTTTCAATATTTTTTCTTCTTGGATCCAGCATTGGTATGCTCCATTTTCTTCCCCTCAATGGAGTTTCTCGAGTGAATGTACGCCTGGAATTGTTCTGTTTCCACAAACAAGACTACCATGCATCCCAAAACCTGCATACGCTCATAACTGTACATCCTAGGATTTAATTGTTTACTGTCAAAGCCTATCAGAATGGTAATCCAATTATCTGTGGAAGCAAATTTGACAAAAGTTCCATTATTGAGTAAAAATGGTCTTCAATGATTTTCTAGCAACCCCATTCATATTTTGTTCGCAATAATCCCACGTTTCGTGGATAAAGACCACTGTTTGATTGTAGCGTGCCAGATGTTTACTTTAGTGCTTTCCAAGGAAAAGTTGCATCCTTGCATGTTTGCTGATGGAACCAAAATCGAACGCTTAATAGGCTTTAGACTGCCGTGGATATCAAAGATTGGTGTGCAAAGAGCTCTTACTTTAGCGCACGAGGAAGCAAGATGATTTAGTAGCAATAGGTTGCAGGATATTGGCTATTCCAATAAATAGTCCCCGGCATATAACTTGGAAAAAATTATATGTATTGATTACTGCTCAAAAGAATGGAGCTTTCCATAATATTGAGGAATATTCTTCGTTCAAACCTGATATTGATTTATTGCGGTACCATTGAAGAATATGTCCGTAAATTGACAGGTTTAAGTTAAGGCCAATTTGATATATGATTTCAATATTTATGAAGCATCACATGGACCTCTATAACCCTATTTATGGTAATAAAAATTTATGCTTGAGTGCAATATTTATTTGATTTCAAATTAATGCAAAAGGTAAATTTATTTTATTTTATTATTTTAATTATTTGATTTGATAACGTTATTTAATTTAATGCATTCCACCACTGGATGTAAATCATGATGCAAGTTTATCACCTAACGTACAACAAATCTAAGTCAAGAGATTAAAGTATTATTATTATTATTATTTAATTTATTGCATTCCCAAATTGGCGGTAGTAAGTACTTCATGGAGTTTTAAAGAAAATACTTAATTACGATGTTATAGCGTGGTGATGACAAATATCTAATGATAAATTGGTGCAAACCTTTAAGTTCTGCTCTAGAACTTTGTATAAGATGTAAGATACATAAAAGGAACTCATAATGGTGATGCTAAAACTGTCAGACATGGCATCCCAATAATTTTGGAATATGGTGACTTTTACATGATTCTTAAAGATCATATTGCACATACAAGAGATTAAAATTATTAATTTCTATTTTACCTTCGATAATTATACAGGTAATTGAAAATATTGTGGAAGTTTTACTATATATTATCATTCTCATGAGAAGGGTCAACCGATCTTTGAGTACCACATTGTAAAGATGCAGGCACTACTTTGGCCTCGACGCTTTGTAAAAGCATCATTTTCCATGCTTACTACATTGGGTAAACTTGACGCTGTTATCTCAGTCTTATAGTAATGTTAATCAACAATCAATAACTTCAGAGTAATAACTTTTCTTCGCATAAATAATACATAATTTGGGATGGTTTTAAAATTTTGGTAAATATTTCAATCCCATTATTTTTGACACGGTTTATTTACTAGTTTTGACTTGTCAAGTAGTCTTATTCATATTTGTGTGAGAATTTGAAAAGACATTTTTATTACATCGTGATCTAAAATTTAGACAAATTGAGTCATTAACAAATTGTCAAAATACTTATATTTCTCCTAAATTTTATGAAATGAGGGGAAGCAATAAAGTTCAACGTTTCTATCGCAATGATTATCCCAATTTACAATTATACGGACTCCCCGCAATTCTTAAAACCGAATTAATTGTCAATCAATTTGTAGTTGAAAAAGTAACAATCTATAAGCTTGAGGCCTGTTCAATAAAGCAATAGGTGTTGACAATGCATATAAATTACATATCATTAGACCATGAAAATACAATTGAAAACTAGATATTTTTTTGCTAGCTACTTTGTACATTCTGAAATTCAGTTATGTCAAAGCCGACAATATTGAGATGCGATGACATAATGATCGGCAAAATTTTAGGATCCATGGATATAGACAACATGGAGCCTTTTAATTCAAATACTTGAACTTACCTGTACAATTCTCCATGAAAGCAGGTACGATTCTTGCCTACAAGATAGAAGTCAAAGTGATGAAATTAATGCCTTTGATGTAATCCAACTGAATCAATGAAATAGTCCAATGAATTTACAGAAATCATCTATTGAAAGCGTACCTATTTATCTTAATATATGTAACCATCACTTGATGAAAAAAGTAAGTATATATCAGCATATCAATCACATATTCCATATAAGTATATAGAGGTAATCCAAACAGGTTAACTCCACCTCTATGCATGCATATACATACAAGGAATTTATATTATCGGACAGGTTAGCCATGTGTTTCTAGACGAATGTCAACATGGGAGCCTAAAACTTATGACTATAAAATATTCACCTGAGGATGGTCGGAACATTTTGTACAAAATGTTAAATATATTACATCGTGAGATTCTGAGAATTAGAATTAGAATGTCATAGGTTATAATGGGGCCACCTTTATTATGTAGAACAAATATTGTAGGCAAGATTACTATATAAGTCTCTAGAAGAACATAGGGGTTGAGTACGTCGAGGTGGCGCATAATGGTTTGTAGGTATAAGCATTTTATCATTTCGTAATGCTTCACATTGCACATAGCCTCATGATTAAAAGAGTGATTCAATAGTTAGTTTCACTCATTTAATAGGACAAAAAAAAATACTATAAGTTAATTTGGACTATACTGTGTTTAACGTAGTTCATGATTTTCAACATCAAAATAGCAATAGACATAATAAAGGATTGATAAAATGCATGGAACGCTACCATTATAGTGTCATTTGGTAAGTGTCTTATACAAGCTAATGAATGGCACTCAAAAAGTATGTGTTCACCTATCTATGTGTTTCATTATCCACCACCATTGAAGATAAATAGCTCGTTGAATACGACTTCAGAAATATCTCAATCTTCCATAACCCATTTTAGGCATGTTGAATTGTTAGACCGTCTTCACATTTTATTGGAAAAGTATTTATACCATTGCTACCGGTAAATGGTTAATTGTAGTTTGGGTGGAGCTGTATAATGTATTGAAATTTTAGAAAATCATATAATTTTTTTTATATAAAATTATACAGTTTATTTGTAATTTTGTACTGGTATACTCCTAACCTGGTGTTAATCATGCTGATAATGATTATGAGGATAATGATGAAAGCTACACTGTCAACAATGATAGTGTTGACGGTGACACACAGATGACAATTATGCCACAATTTGTCAGACCTATGTAGAACCCTAAATATGCATGAGTATGACAATGGAACTGATAACAATGGATGATGGGCAAATGGAAATCACTATAATGATGTAATGACATATTACCACTCAATAGATTGCATAATCATGATGATAATATCACTGGCATCTAATATCAGGAGTAATCATACATCATTATCAAAATAATGCGATTGTCTTGTGGAGTCGTTGAAGTCATTTTCAAATCGTCATGGATCATGTACAACTGGTTTGGGCACGATTTAAATAGTATTAGGTAATATTGTGGTTATGGATCAGTCTGTATGAAATCGTTGGCAAGGTGCACTCATAGAGGCATCATCCAACTTTGGTAGGAAGGTATTTTTCATCATGCATCCCATAATCATTGTCTTTATCATCATTTTCAATGTCATCATCATTGTATTGTGGTGTCATCCCCTATTGCCATAGTGATCATCGCTACTCATTGGGACACTCATTTCGGCACAATCATCAATCATTTTTGTTATGATCGTCACAATCATTATGGTCTTTAGATGTTTTTGGTTGATATTCATCAGCATCATCAATTATTGCCAGTAATTTTCATGATCGATATTGAGGTCATTATCATGCATGGACATCATCCTTATCATTATTAGTGACCACTATCTTACTATCCACCTACCATCATTGTTGTCATCGCAATCAAGGAGAAATCTACACTGTTGTCTTTTTCATCATCAGTGTATAATCATTGTCATAATTTTCACGATTTTTTTTGGATATATATCATTGTCATCATCATTTTTCATCTTCGTTTTGGATCATCATCATCCTCATCATTATTATCCAAATTGGTAAAAAATTATATGCATCAAACTTCCTAAAATAGTTATGCTTCCGAGAATCTTGAGGAAATCTCATCGTCAATTCTAGGTATTTTCAAGGTAATTCTTTTGTTTAAAATGTAAGTTTTAGTAGGTCAAAATGATATTCATTCATTTAAGATTTTGAACCTTGAAGTTGTCTTAATGTTTATGTTTTAAGTTTGAGTTTTAGTATTGATATATGATTTCAATTATTGTATGGGGAATGGACCTCTTAACCCGTTGGATTTGTAGCATGTCATAATAAAAAGAAATAATGATTTAGAAAATTATATGGATGTCATTTGACGTTTCAAATGTAATAATAAATTTCAAATTTATTTTAAAAATATTATGATACCAATACATTAATTTAGTTAAATTGATAAATCAAAGCAAGCATTGACAAATGCAAAATTTATTAGGTCTAAAATTCTTCCCATTTATATTCTATTTGGATTTCTATTGATAGACTTCCGATTGAGTGAATAAATCAAAGTTCATCACGATGTTGGATGGAGATCAAATCTTCCCACCATGTCTTTGTCTTATATATCAAAGAAAAATTGAACACTTCCCAATCAAAATCCTTGAAGTTGATGGTTGACACTATCAAAATTCTTGATGGGGGAACTCTAATCATTACCCTGATAGTTAGAAACTAACCCAATCTCAAATGTCTATGATATCACTACCCTATGACACCATTCTCTAGGGCAACCAACAACCTATAGATCTAGAGTGGAGCTTACTATACAACTCTCCTTTGTCTCCTTGACAAATCAAATACCTTAACCAACACATCTCCACTTCTAAGTTATCTTCTCCTTTCCACATATCATTTATCCGCCACATACCTTTTGATGTTCACATCGTATTTCTTGCATGTGATTTCTAGTATATGGCCTCAGTGAGAATGTGTGGGATGGAAAGATTTGTTTTGATTTTTAAGTAATCCACAACAATGGACCTCTGTGCAGGACTAAAATTTCTATTTCACATTTGGTGGAGCTAATTAGTTTTGTGAAACATATTTGAATATAATTTAATTATGCAATCTTGTAACAAAAAATGGAAAACATGGCTTATGAATACTTGTATTTTATGTAAACACTAAAATGCTCTAGTAGATATGGAGTTTAATTGAAATGAAATTAACGTGAAAAAAACATTAGTATTAATAAAAATTGCACTTGTGACATTTAAATGAGAAGTAATGTTTTGTTACCTTTTTTAATAGTAGAAATATCATAATTATATTACTATAACAAGAGGTTACGAAAAAAGTATCGAGTTAGAGTTAGGACCCAGAAAAATGTTAAAAGGTGAAATAATTACTTCATAAAATATTACTTTGCAATTATCTAGGTACATTCTGTGTCTTTTGATCTACACAAAACTTTAATATAATTGTGCCTTCTTGCACTTATATCACTCTCCCCAAGATCAGATGGAAAATATTTATTTCTTTTTTTAGTAGAGAAAGATAATATTCGCCAATTTTATTTCACAAAATCCTTAACGATATGTATGAATGAGTGATATTAATAACGTCTATGAGACCAATCAATATATGGGACCTAAAGTCACAATTGGAGTGTACAAAGCTACACTAAAAGTAGATGTAAGAGTTTTACATAGAACCCACTGTCTTTTTGATGTCACATATTTTGTTGTAGACACTAACCAAGACATTTGCAGTTTTAATAAGTCTTTCATCTTCAAACAAGGATAGTAGATTGTCAAATTTCAATATGTCACCATACTCGATTCAAATGTCATTATATGTTGTGCACTCTATGATATAGTGTCTTTATATTTCCACTATCCCTTTGTTACAAAGCATACACATTCTTTCGTCCCACTCTTCTTTTAGGGATGTCCATCTTCTGGTTTCACACCTAAGATGGTGTGAATTAGTCCTTAACTAGGTCATCAATATTTTTTCTTTCATTTGATTCATCCCCTTGAGTAGATATTTTTCTGTTGTCACAATTAGGATTAAATTCTTTGATGTAGCATGCATTCTCTCACCCAAGTTGTTGTGTCCACATGACTATCTTGAATTTTTCTTTCACATACTTGTTAATGATAGTGTGATAGTTTGACAAGTTATTGGCATCCTTTATTTAGTATAAGGGGATAAAAATACTAGTTTTCTTATCCGACATGAAGCCTTTGTGAATGATACTATTGAATATGTGTTTAATGTATTGTGTTAGGATTTATGCATCCCGTTTGAGATATTTTACTTGCAACCCATCTATATTTTGATTCTTTCCTCTTGCTAATCTTTTCATACCTTGATTGATATCCACAAGTTTGATTGTTGTGTTGATAGTGGAGTGTGTCTTAATCTTTCTCGTGCTTCTATAACAATTTTGCATTAATTTACCATTGGAGATCTAAAATATTATTTTGTCTGTATTTTTTTGTCACTAACACTTTCTTTAAAGTCCTTTGTAATTACGCCAAAGGAGTTCCTCCAATGGGAAAGATCTTTACAGAAATTCACAAGACTATATTAAATTTGAAAGTTATGATGATCATTTAGATATTTTCACTTTTTTAAAATTATTTTTAGCTATTTTGGTCGGCAGCTACATGTTTCGAGCTTTTGGTATTTAGGGATTTTGGTAATTAGGGTTTTTTTATCATGGGTATTGTAGGAGGATGTATATTGGATTTGGATTAGGGATTCCATGAGTTTTGTAGAGCATGAGAATGTCTAACTGTGTGTTAGGTTGAGTCATTTATCACCATGTTCAGGTGTGAGATGAAGATGCTAAAGTAGCTAAGAGCATGAATTGTTGAAATTCCGAATGGGAGATTGGTTATAGATATGTGCCAAGGAAAGATCATCCCAGTTTGGAGAGATGCAAAATCTCACAAAGAAGTATTTCACCTATTTATATCTAGACATGTGATGATCATAGATCTATGGGGAAGTTGAGCCTTCAATCACTGTGTCATATATGAGCTATGACTAACAGAAGATCTGAGTTTCAAGCAGGGGATTCATCAATACTACATAGGAATGGGATCAACCAAAGCATTCGACATAAGACAGATCAAGATCTCACCAAGGTAAGACATCAAATGTTAAATAGGCCGAGACAAATTAAGAGCTCTCTCAAGGAATGAAAGGTGATAATGTGACCTATGATTGTGTAGCATAGAATGATTTGGATATAGAATAAAAGAGCTAATGTATATTGTAAGTTGATCAAGGCATATTCAATTTTTCCTTCGACACACAACTCGTTGGAGGGGGTTGCAATATTAGTGACAAAAGAGCCAATGATACCAACTTTCCTCACCAATGTCATTATTATAGTAAATTTGGTGTCTGTTAGCTCATGTAGGTGGAGAAGTAGAGGTCAAAGCTCGTGTCGAAGAAGTGTGAGCCCAGGGGTATACCTGAGACGTGAGAACTATTGAGCTAGATAATGTAGAGAGCCTAAAGAGATAAAAAACTTCAACCATAGAGTCAAGTCTATGTGATGTAAAGGAGCCTTGTTTCAATAAAAAAACCTCATTCGCAGAGTCAGGTGTATGTGATGTAAAGGAGCCCTATTTCAGTCCTTGCTGGAAATCGTTGGAGTGTTTTCTGTTGTTCATTAGGGTTCAATTAATTAGTGACATTTTTTAGTTTCAGATATGTCTTTTGTAGAATGACCTTGCTACTAGGCCCACCTAAATCAGGAAAAACTACTTTACTTTTAACTTTGACTAGAATATTGGATCAATACTAATTTAAGATAAAACTAAAATTTCTATTCACGATGAGGAATATGATAGCAATAGCCTTGTTCAATATGTTGATGAGGAAGACCATGCGAGGGACATGGCGATGTATTACAAATTATGCTTACCAATGGATCCATAGCCCAAATGAAGTTCAAGTACATCCTTACCTAGGGAGGATCATAAAAAATGATATGACCACTAGTATTAGATACAATGACTCCTAGAGGAGACCATATATCCTTTTTCTAGTCCCCCCAAGATTCGTTTAAATACATTATTTTAATCTACCCATCTTTTGTGGGAGTATAAATCATTCCATTGTTTTCTACAACTGAATCCTCTCGACCATCTGAAAACCCTTCCCCCAATTTCTCTATAGTCTGCACACAAAAAATTTAAACCATAGATTTAATGCTTTTAAGCCTTGAAAATTCTAGTTATATTTTTGGATTGTAGTTTTTTCAACTCACAAATCATCTGTTATGATCCATCAACATGAATTTTAGGGAAGGTCCATTAAAAATACTGCACAAAATATTGCATAGACGATTGATTCAGTGAAAACTTAATTATTTATACACAACTGTTTTCTCTATGATATTTGTAATGTTCTATGTCTAATTCTTTTCCCATCTACAACATATTTTGTCTTGTAATTTTTAGATTGTAAACAAATTCAATTTTGTAGAATTACTTTATAGCTAAAGAAATCAAAGATTGTGCTAATTGCTAAGGATTTATTTTTTATTATGATGATTTTTGTCTTCTTATATTTGAATTTGTTCTTCTCTATTCTAGGTCCTCCAGTATCTGTCAAGATTGTATTTTGGCGACCTTCTAGAAAAATAAGGTGATTTCATCATAATTTTCGTTAATTCTGTTAACTAATTCCTAAAATCAATGTTTTTGCTTCTAATGTATGTATTCTCACTTCTACCTTAATTTTTTTTTCCATTTTAAGCTCTTAATTGGCAGTAAGAAATTTTATGGAAGAGATATTAATGAAATATTGTGATGAAAAGGGATATTATACTATATTAATGCAATAAGATATAAGACATATTTCAACAAAAAAAAGGTGATATGAGAGTATGCCCCAAAACCACGAACACACTAGGCCGAGCCTAGAACAACAAAATTCAAACTAGGCCCAACATAGGGGAATACAACAAAACAAATGGAATCAATGAAAAATACAAGAAATGCATTATTAGGCAGCAACAATAAATATGCCCAAGGCAAGCAAAGCTTGATCATCTGGCCACGCAGAACCAGATAGGTTTTTGTCAGCATCCGAAATCTCCCAGCCAACAACAAGTTCTTTCTCTGGGTCTGCTTCCCCATGCATAGGAATGGCGACGAGGTTGAGGCGAGGGAATTTTTTAGAAGATGGCTGGGGTGATGGTTGGTGCTAGGTGGCTTGATGTGAAGAAGCAACAAAAGGAGAACCTGAACCCTAACGTTGAGATGACGAATGTAAATTAATCAAATATTTCAAGTTAGACAATATGGGAATTTCATATTTGTTTACAACTATCTTAATTTTTGTAATGGAAAATATTGCATGTGTTTTCAATTATGCTAGTGGGAATCAAAACCAGGGCCTATTTATTTCTCTTTTAAGGATTTTAATCCGGATGCATCGAATTGTTTTTATTGTGTTCTTGTTTAGTTAAGTTGTGTGGATATTTTTTGCTAATATTTATTATCAATTTTCATGGTTTTATAAGTTTGACCTCATGTTTTCATGTTTGTAGTAAGACAACAAATGACCAAAATTGTTAATGCTTTGATCTTATTTTAAGGCCTCAAAATTGATTTCATACATTTTGTTTTTAACAGTAAAAATAAGAGGGAAATTTCACTCCTAATTGTTGAAACCAATAAGTATGTTTACAAGATGGTTTTTGTATCATCTGTAAATTATACATAATAACTGTGCTTTTTATTTCTAGTATGTTATAATCCTTGTAATTGGGGGCAGAGTATGAATAAACTATAACTATGTATTTTGTAATTGGGAGAAGAAAATGAAGAAACTACGATGATCTGTTTTGTAATTGGGGAAATAGTATAAAGAAACAAAGGTGATCCCCCTCACATTGTAATTATTCATGAGGGATGCATCTTGCAAAGAAACACTTGTAACGGAAATGGAAATTATGTTCTTAGATCCATTTGCATACATTATTTTAATCCACCCATATTTTGTGGCAGTATAAATCATTCCATTGTTGCCTACAGTTGAATCCTCTGGACCATCCAATAGCCCTTTCCCAAATTTCTCAATAGTCAGCACACACAAAAATTAAACCATAGATTTAATGATTTCAGTCCTTGAAAAAAGTAATTATATTTTCTTATGATCCATCATCATGAATTTGAAAGACGATCCATTGCAAAAACTGCACAAAGTTATCCACTGCATAGATGATTGATTCAGTGAGAACTTAATTAGTTATAGAATAATAGATATGTCATGACGCATCCCCATCATGTCAGAAAAAAATTCAAAAATATTTATAAGTAACCATGTCATGTCTATACTATTCCACTTACTACCAAAACAATTCCTACAGCTAAAACTATTGACATGCTATTTGTTTTATATAAATGACATAGAAACTGGGAAAACATTTCCTAAAATTGATAAACCTCATTCACAAAGTCAATTCTATATGCTGTAAAGGATCCCTATAGTTCCTGACTAAGAGAAAACCAAAATAATAAAAAAATTATAAGTGCATGAATCGTGGGTGAGTGGAGTGGGTAAATGCCTATGGCAAGTGGGAAGGTTTGTCAACATGTCATTTTCCTTGCCCAATAATTCAGAATTTTGTTTGGAACCCAACACATAAACCCAAGGAAACATTGTGAATCCAACAGTAATTGGATAGTTACAGTAGGGAAAAAATGGGAAGGAGGAGAGAAGCAGGTTCAATGGTATTTAAAGGGAAAGGAAACTACTGTAGCTGCTATTTTAATTGCTGCATTAATTAAGACATTGAAGGATCCCTTTCCTATTTTTATTTTCTCATAGCTTGTGTGAAAATGTGAATGTTAGAACAGAGTATGGTTATCCATCATTGCATGAGGTAGAACATTTGTCAAATTTTGTAGTTACAGTTACGCTGATACATATGGATGCAAAACATATTTATGGTCGTCAACTTTGACTGTAGGATATGCATAAACTGGGTTTGTTGATGAAGGTGATGGATGTGGGCTGATGTTTATGAGGGTGGGAGGATATTTAGAGGTTTTGTCTGATATTTTGGTTTTCATAGCTGCTAAAGCTATGTGTTTTGTGTCTTCGGCTGCCATGATTGTTTGGAAGCTTTGTTTCTACACTTGCTACCTAGTAGATACAATTGGTTTTCACTTGGGTTGTGTATTTTCTTTGCCTCCATTTCTATTATTTCTTTGTAATCTGCATTCTAGGATGTTACAAGAGATCTGGTCATTATTTTCTTGAAAACTGGCTAATTCATTGAGAAAAGTAGACATGGGATAGAGAGGACTAGTGTGGATGAATTTTCATTTTGACACAACAAAGTCCCAACCTCATTCTAGTCAAACAATGTTTTGTGAAATCACCTCACCAAATATCACAAATGAATTCCCATTAGAATTGTTTCTTGTGTTCCTTATAACATCTCTATGCATACCATCTGCATATTCATCTAAATACCTCCAAAATTTTTAAAAAATAGGTGTTGATTTTGCATTGGAGGATTTGATTGAAGTTATGCACATTAGATGGATATTTTTTTCGATTCTCTTTCCACCTGGATCAAGCTATTTTAAGTCTATAGTTATTTATAGCCACACCTAGAGGGATGTTTCTCTGCAGATCTATGATTCGCTCTATGGATTTAGCATCTTTGAAGAACTCAAAAGTTTATTTATTTATTTATCCATTATAGGAGTTTGACTTGTTGTGACTATAGCTCATCGTGATGTTCTTATTTTCTAGATTTTGCATTTAAGGATTGGATGGCAGAATTGAATCCATAGCTTATTGAGCCCCATGTTGACTCAACTCGGTGTTGTTGCTATATGGATTATGCTTGCATAAGAGCCCCAAACCAGCCAAATTTCCAATTATTTGAAGAAATTATCTTACACCTGAGTTGGCTCATACTTTGTATGCCAAGGTAAGCCAACAAATTTGACAACCTTGCAGAAATAAAATTGGCATCTTCAAGTGTAATCACTACTAGTTTTACCAAAAATGGGATTTTGATATATCTTTAGGACAAGGTATGGGTGCTAAATGAATAGCTTAGGGCCACACAAAAGTAGTTGGAATCATGTGGCAACAAAAATTGGTCTCAATAGATCATGAGTGTAACCTTCCTATAGCCGCCACATACCCAGTTCACTGGTTTTTCTCAGACATGATATCCTTACCTTTTTCCTTCATAATGTTTTTAATTTGGTTCTTCATTTGCAATAAAATAGAAACGTTAAACCATAATATAATATTATAAATGGATATGTAACCTTATTTAAAAAGTGTAAAGAAATGAAAAAAAATCCACCTTTGTGATTGACGAGACCAATTTATAATTTAAACATTAACTATGGTCACTACCATAACTGTATACGATGATACTAGAGTATTTGAATTAAGTACTCGTATCTGCTGATATCAGCGAGAGTTAGATGATGTCATCAAATAAACAACCATTTTCCAACCTTACAAAGTTAGAAATACACAATTTCTAGAGACTTGCAAAACAACACTTTGAGTCCTGGAAAAAAAAAGATGTCAAACATCGTATGTGTTCCTTGTTATGTAGAGAGTCATGTCAATAATTATATCGACCCCATTTGATTGTTTTCTCTCTCTCTCTCTCTCTCTCTCTCTCTCTCTCTCTTCGTCTCTTCTCTAGGAGCCCTATCACTTTGTTTTACACTTGTAGGGAGCTATTAAAAAATTGAAAAGTTGGCTTTTGTTTTGAATCACCGTTTGAATCATGAAAAACGAAATGCTTATCCGCCTTTGCAAACCTCTAGTATTTTTAATAGAAACTTGTTTGGAAAATTTAGTTTGGGGAAAAAAATCTTCTTGATAGGTTGGAAAATGCATTTTTAGGCCTCCAATCATAGTTTGACTAGGTCAAACTAAACCAATTACAACCAGTGATTCCAGAAAAATTATCGCCGTTTGAAAATTGTTTTCTAGTTCTTTGTCCCATCAACTCTGATTGATAATCCATATATAAGGGAACTTGTAATAATTTCCTCATTACGTGTTCATCCATCAAATGTCATTTTTTGGCATGGTTCTCTAAGCCCTCGAGCTAACTTTCGATCATTTACAACTAGGCCAATTATGACCAAAGGACTCGTAAAACTAGCCATTAATCATAAACTGTTCTCCAATTCTTAATTCCATCAATTCCTATCAACTCTTAGTATATAGGTGGACACATAGAAATTTAACCATGGTGTGTTTTCTCATCGGAAGACCACACTTGAAAGTGGTTTCTTAGCCTCTGATCCTGATTTGATCATTTTTGTAGCTTACAGGAAAATGTTAAAAGTGTAATGCCCCATGGGCATCGGCCTCCACTGCCACCGTGGCCTCCTCCCAACCACCCGGCCTACAGATTTGACCAACGTCTTGTCTGTCCTTGCGTGAGGTCTGAGCGGAGTCACATTTTTCTTTGACATGATCTGTTCTTGATTCTCTTTGAATGCGAGTAGGTGGAGTGTGGACGCGTTTTCTTCCTTGGACCGCGTGTGGTGGTTGGGGGGTGTCTTTCCTGGTTGCGTGGGCATTTTTGCTTCCTCTTGGCACATTTTTTTCTCTGCCTAGGTTGTTGCGTGAGCCTGGTTTGACGTGGGTGTGGATGAAGCTACAAGATAGTGTAGCAGGTGTTTTCCCTTCTTTCATTGGTTGCTGCGAAGTGTGTCCTGGTCGTGTGTTCGAGACGTAGGGGTGTGTAAGGGACTGGGCGCGAGGACCATTGTTTACAGCTCTGCGGGGTTCCTTATGTAGTGGCCTGCAATAGTTTCAGACAGGTTCCAGAGTTGTAGAAGCCATCGTGAGTGCCTCCAACAATCAGGTCATCCGACTATGTTGTTTTCTATTCAGTTCGAATGCATCCTCAAATTCGGGATTCTCCTTCAAGATATTTTGTATCAAAATCGATTAAGTGACAGCAGGAGTGTTACCAGCAGACCCGATGAGATTTTATTGCAAAGATTTTATATTGAAAACCCTTCTATTTGTTTTCATGATGCAAAGCTACTGGTGAATGTTGTTAGCAAAATGAAGATTTCATTCTTGAGCCACCTGCATATGAGATGCGTCCTTTTATTTTACCTAAAGGATATGTATTGTATTGGGTGTTAACTGCAATAACAACTACAATTTCCATGCTTGGGAACCACTTCCTGTGAAAATATATTGGGGAGATATGTACTCCGCTACTGGCCTCCAACTAGAATTAGAAACGTTGTTTATGAAGTGGAGACAACTGTAATATTACATCGCAGAGTAGCAGTGAAAATTGCATTAACACAGAACCCAGTCATAGTCGAGATCACATGGAGTGTAATACATGAATGAGATATGGAAAGAATGTTGTTCTTATAATGTCTCAGATATTAGACCAAACTGGATGGACTTGGTTGAACGAACCGAACAAATTAGAGAAGAAACTGATTTCCTCTGCAAGGAATTTTATAGAAGAAAGAGTGGTGATTCAAAATTCAACATTTTCAAGCTTTGGGATGTATGGACGTGAAGTATTTGACAAAATCCTCCCAGGGACTTTCAATTACAAAAAAATGTTTTTTTTTTTTTGTTTGCAAATGGAAACGATACCATGGGATATATAAGTCTCAGCTAACTTGGCAAATGTTTTCAAGGTCATGAAGGATTATTGGCACCTTTCCAATTCATCTTCCAAGTTTTTCCAATGAATTTGGAAAAAAAAGAATAGTCGGGTTCAAAGACGAGTGAATTATGAAAGTCAACTTCAATGAGCATCCCTCAGTGTATATGAGTTTGAGAGAATATGTTAGAAAGCTACTTGGGCAGAGCAGGGAATGTGAGAAAGAGCCTACAGTAAATCCAGTGCTAGGAGACTACAAGGAGAACATCTCTTGATATTTCTTTTCTCCAACTTTGTCATTCTATATGGTCATTTTTCTCTAGATTAATTGGGTTGTCTTATGGCCAAGGGCATCGTGCTTTTATTCGTCACAGACTTTTTCAAGGAGTACTTGGTTGATAACAGCCTTGATGATCTCATAGGACTGCTGAAGCGAGGGAAGATGGAAGAAAATCTCCTCGAGTTGTTTCCAGTGCAGAAGCGTGCTACGAGGCGGTGTGAGGTGGTTTTGTGAAAGGACTCAACTGTTAAATTTTCTGCCCCATCTGTCTATCCAGTTATCACATTTGGCCCTTTGACATCGCTAGCAGCAGTACTCACATCCTTGTCTCATGCTATTGTTTTATGCTGGCCCGTGTGGAGTCTGTATGACCTGTTGAATCTGGAGAAACAGGCAAGATATTTCTACACCTTTCCACTGTTATTTTATTTAAAAATATTGTGAAATCGAACCACTTTTCCTTGCATTGATTTGTCAGTTGGATGTCATGATGGGAGATTTCCCTTGTTGCTTGTGTCTTCTTGTTTTAGCTTTTATCATTGACAGAATGTGGGTCGAAAGGATGCGTGTGCCCTCTCCTTTGAATGTTATGTTTCTCTTACTCGAATGATAGAACTTCGCCTGTTTGTTTATGTATTAATTATGTTACAAGTTATTATGTTGATCAAGCTAGCATTTTCGTTATCATGGAAGTAAGTTTACATTAACTATGAAACCCTCGTTCTAGCACCCAAGTTTGTCCTTGACATTTTTTTTGTTAGCCCCTTCGCAAGTCCCTTCGACAACCTATTGGCATCGAGAAAGAAAGGTTGTAGGATTGTGCGAGCAATGCGTGGGCTAGCCAGCTTAGAGTTTTGGTATTAAAACTGGTAGAATAAAAGGGTTCGTGTGCAATGTGTTTTGTCGTCTCGCGTTTTTAGATGCTTATACTATCCTTCATCTTGTTTCTAGGCTTTTAAGGCCATCCTCAAGAAGTACCTTGACCATGCCTATCAACTTGAATCATAACTAGCTTTTCGGATCAGCTAAGTTGGAGGTTTCATTGTGCAAATCCAATACCTTGTTGGCACTGGATTAGTTTGGTCTAATCCCCCTCTCATAATTACCTCTGATGGCGCTCTTCTATCTTTCCTAATTTACATTATTTTTCCCCCTTGTAATGTTAACGCTATTAATTAATATTGGTCAGTTTTTATGCACATAATTACTGTAATAGGTTGTGATGGAGATTTCCTTAAATGTGATTGACCTTCGGAAAAAAACCCAACTTTTGTGTGATAATCTTATGAATTCATAGTAGAAGGTTTTGTTTTGATAAATTCACTTAGAAATTATGTTGTATCTATTTGTGCGACGGTTGACTGCATTACCAAGGGTTTCCGTAAAATTTGGTTGTTTTGGGATATGTGTAATTTATTTTAAATTAACCAAACATTAGTATTGTAGTGGAGGTTTGCAAATCCTTAGTGTTATAAAATTTGTTGATGACATTATTGTATACTCTTGTGTGATGGAACCCCCTTCTTCTCTCGCATGCTTGCTACTAGCCTGTAAGACTTTGACCCTTCCTGGATGATTGGTAAATCTATTTGTACTTAATGGTCAAAACTAGTATACTATGCCTTCGCTTCGAAACTTATGTTGTGTGTTTACTCTATTTGATTTCCGGTTTGAAACTCATTTATACATGGATTTTTGTGTTAATTTCTGAAACCCGTGTTTCTCCTATCTTGGGCCGGTCAACTCTTGTTCTCTTGGAAAAATATTATTTTAGCCTATGCGTTTGGTTCCTTTGATAAATTTCTAGATGACTGGTATATAGATCAATTCTCAAACTTGTAATTATTGTTTAATTACTTACTTGATGGGGACACTATTTTTGCTAGATTGTTTGTTTTCTCCTTATAGGGCCAAGGGCCATTCTCATATGACTGTTACTTTCATTGCATTTGCTCCTAACTGAAGTACAAGGTCTTCTCCTTCTTTGGTTGACATGTTATAAACCTTATTATAACTTGATGTATTCATAGTGTTTAGAGGTTTGACCCAAATTCTTGTAATAAAGTGCTTCTTTTCATGATATTGTTAGATAATAGTTATGGTGGTTTTGTGTAGTCTTATCTTGCTTAGTTCTCGCGAACTGACTCAGGTTATTAATTGTTGTAGATGGCTTACATGGTTAGATGATGGAAAGACTTGTAGATTATTACATCAATCTTGGTTATGATGTTCCTTTGTACGAATGTGTATTATGTTATAAAATTTGGAAAAGGTCTTTGGACATTTTAGAAGAAGGGTTAGTGCCTAGTAAATGTATTGTAGAGTATTGTTGTTGTAACTGTTGAAACTTTGGTTTGTTTGGTTATCATGTAAAAGATGAAATTTGATTACCGCTTGGTTATGGGATATTCTAGTGAACTTTAACCCTTAGTATAGTAGCGGGGCATGTCCCATGTTATTACTCTCTTGCTCCCTAGTCATGGTTCATTAGAGATGATATGTCCCTTTGATTTGTGCATCCTGTTGGAATGAATTGATATAACCTTGTTTTGTTTCTGCAAATGAATACTGTTAAACTTTGCTCTTGAGTTAAAATGTTGAGTTGTAAATCCTCCTAAGGCTTAGTAGCAATGCGTTGTAAGCACTATAAAGTGAACTGGATAGTATTTATAAAAGTTAAACTAAAATTTATATATATGAATGTATTAATGTAGATGTGATCTACTTGATAACCTTCAGACCTGGAACAATCAAGAGGAAACTACCTTTTGTAACGAAATATGATTACTTATTTCTTTCCCGAGCCAAACCAATAAACACTATCCTTTTTCAGTGAAACCTTAAATGATCTCATGGTAAAATCAATGGTTAGATTTTAGAAGATGATAGGATTTAATAAGTAGGAGGGAAATTGATTAATAAAACCATAAATATTTCTATATCGTTTGAAATGTCCTCCTTTGTCAAACTTAATTAAGTAAAGTCTAGATGGAACATTTAACCAATCTTGATAAAATTTTAACCTCAATAAAAGACTGATAGTAAACAATGTTACCCTGAAGCTAAATTTTTTTGTCCTGTTTTGTTAACCCTTGCCTTGACTCATGGTGATATTTCTTAAGCAAGGTCAAAATTTAATCCTTAAACAAGAAGGCTATTGTTATGAACCCTAAGCGGTACTTTTCACTCAATCGGAGCTTATGCCTTCACCTGTGCAATAGAGTTGTGGAACATGTGTTAGTGGCTTGAGTAAGATTAATTAACCTTGTAAGAAATGGAAAATGTTCTAAAATCAAATGAATAAGCAAGATTTGGACATCAAATTGATGATCCCAGTTTAGAAAGCTTTGCCTTAAGCTATTTAGTCAACCATTGAAAAGAAATAAGTTCTCCCTTGTGAAAAGAATTGTGTGAATCATTACATGAAATTTTATAAGAACGTAAGTTAAGAATTAAGAGACACTTTAGTAAACAAGAAAATTTAACAAGAAATTTCTCATGGGATGTCCTAGCTGTGAGTGTGTCATGTGGATTGGACTTTCATGTTGTCTTGTCAAAAGAAGAGTACATTATCCTTGATAGGTGTGAACGTTTCCGTGCTGACCTTGTGGTCTCCCCGGTAACTAGTGGTTCCTAGTGTTGGTTGTAACCTTGTGACGATATGTTGTGTCGTGTTGAGTCAAAGCAAGTCAAAAAAAAAAAGTTATCCTGTATTTCACTGTGTTGTTTGTGTGTGAAATTTTTGGGTGGCTACAAAAAGAAAGTTGTAGGACCCTCGTCGGGTTACCAAACCAGTGTGGAAACTTGCAGACACTTGTAAATAATTGTTTGGAACTCTATATTCTGGCTTGTTGTGTGAAATTTGACTTTTGGGAAAATAGTGTATCTCTTTCTTTCCTATCTCTTTCTCTCCTCTTGATTACAAAATGAAGTGAATAAATGTCTCTAACCCATTTCCTTTCCAATGAAAATTATTAAATTTATTATGTAAATGGGAAACTGAAGATGTTAATTATGTTAGATTAGGGTGGATGCCATGCAAGTGATTTATTGTTGATTTCATGCTCACATGGTTTTGCAGGATGCAAGAAAGTTGGCGAAAAAGGTGTTGTGCAATTCATTGTTTGTTATTGTAATTTATATTGGTCATTGTAAAATGTATATAATTATATTTTAGTCACATGTTACAGAAAATTTGTATTTAAAATTTGCTAATATGTATGAGATGATAGTTCTAGGGATACCTTGGGAAATGTGCATTTAATCATAGGTGCAATTTTGAATCATAGTTACGTATGGTAAAAAATATTGAGATATATGTGTGTGTGTGTGTGTGTGTGTGTGTGTGTGTGTGTGTGTGTGTGTGTGTGTGTGTGTATGTGTGTGTGTTAAATTAATTTGAATTTAATATCTTGTAGTGCATTTCTAGTGTGCAATAGATGATTAAATAATTGGTGTTGTGTTTCTTACATTAAAAATGTAAAACCACACTAGTCAACACTAGTATAAGATTCATGCATAACTTTTCTTCATGTGTGATCCTTCTTATCGTAGAAGAAATTGAAACCATAGAATGAACTTAAACCTTGTACTTGATCGCACCTCCTATTTTAGGTAAATAGGACCCATATTTTGTGTTTAACATCATATTCAGTATGTTTAGCGACATTGTCGTGAACCCGTCTTTTAGGAACGGCATGGTCCAGCTTTATCTATAGTATGTGGTTTCCTTCTAGGTTTGGTACCCATGTGTGGGGTAAGAAGAATGTATTCTCTTCAGGGCCGACACCGAGTTGAGTGGTGAAGACCACCTTGGGAGTCACCTTAAGAGTCCTTGTTCGAAGCAACGACTATGCGGTGTAACCTTAGCATTTATGGAGTAAGTACAACTGTTACTCCTTTAGTATCCTAGTGGAATACCAAGTCTTACAAAGTTAGATCTAGAATTTTTTATTTTCATCGAATGAATTCCTTTTGGGACCCCACATGACACAAATGGAGAGAGTGAAATAGTTGTGCTATGACTTAGACTTTTATTTATATAAAATCTTTAGTTCCTCTCAGATAAATGTGTGTCCTTGGTTACTAACGACATAAAACATTGGTCATTCATGAAGGTTGTTTAGCATAAATTTTTACTCTCACCTTAAACTCATATATAGTTGGGGCGTAGATATTTACGTACAATTCGAATTAAAGAAAACCTTGGTTGATTAAGGGGTTAACTTGTGGGTACAAAATTGTAAGTAACTCTTTGCAAGGAAATTGATTTGAATTATGTTGACTTAAGAGAAACCATGAAACTAAAAACTTGGTTTCATAATCTCTTTTTTATTTCTTTTATGATATTAAGAATAAAATAAATTTCACATTTAGAATTGTGAAATGTAGAAACATGAGATCTTACCTTGAACACAAATCACTTATGGTTCATGTGTAGTTTTTAATGCTTCCAATCATGTACTTCTTCAAGATGTTAGGAAAGTACTTTCATAACTCTTTTGTTATAAATTGGTGCCAATAATGAGACAAAATTCCAATGTAAGAGTAAAGCATATAAGATCAAAACGAGATCAAAGGTTAGGAATAATGTCACTATAACTCAATTAGATATTTATTTGTGTTAAAAATAATATGGATTTCCATGGTGAGATCAACTTCGAGAAAATAAAAGATATTTATAAATCTAAATATAATTTTTTGATGTGAAAATGTTGAATGGATTTAACAAGCTATCAAACTATATTAACTATGGTAGGGAACTAAAGATACCGTGATCGAAGAATGTTTGCGGAAAAAGGTATCTTGAATCTAAAGTCCATTTTATATCCTAACATTTCTTTTTAGATTAACTCATGTAGCAAGGGTAAAATTTAAAATTTGTATAAATATTTGAGAAAAATAAGCTTAACATAAGAATGCGTGAATTAGGAACTTTTAATGCAATTCAAAATATGCCAAATAATTATGTAAGTTATGGAGATTTTCGTAAGAGTTAAAGGATCATATTAAATGGTTGAACTGTAAGTTGAATGTGAAATGAAATTAATAATCTTTAGCTGGAAAAAATGATAAAATTATCCTTTCTTAATAATGTTCTTGGAATGCTAATCATAACTAAGATGTAATCATGGCAATGATGTGTTGTGTGCTTGCCAATCCTTGGATCCCTTTTCTTGTGGTTGGGTCATTACTAGGTTTCGTTCATTGGGGAGAGTATGGGATCTACATATATATGGTGTTTTCATGTGTCTATGTGAGTCGATGACTTATGTAAGTGTCTTGTGCATTGTTGAGTTTCTCTTCTAGGTGCACTTGTGATGTTTTGTAGTAAGTAATGTAAGTAAAAAAAATTATCTTGGTATTTTTACTGTTGTATGTGTTTGTGTAAAATAGGGGCATTACAATCCCTATGTCAAGACTTGTTAGACATCATTGGATTATTTTTTGTTGTTTGTTAGGGTTTAGTTAATTAGTGACATTTTTTAGTTTCATATATGTTTTTTGCTGACTCACCTTGTTATTAGGCCGACGTAGATCAGGAAAGACTACTTTACTTTTACCTTTAGCGAGAAGATTGGAACAATACTAATTTAAGATAAAAATTAAGATTTTGTTCAAGATGAGGACAAATATAGTAGTAGCCTTGTTCAATATGTTAATGAGGAAGACCATGCATGGCACATGAAGGTGTATTACAAATTATGCTTCCCAATGTATTTAGATCCCAAATTAAGTTCAAGTTCATCCTTACCTGGGGAGGATAAAAAACAATTATATGACCACTAATCTTAGATACAGAGAGGCCCAGAGGAGACACTCCAACCTTTTTCTAGTCCTCCCAAGATCCATTTGCACATATTAATTTAATCCACCCATATTTTGTGGTAGTATAAATCATTCCATTACTGTCTAAAGTTGAATCCTCTCGACCATCCAATAGCCCTTCCCCAAATTTATCAATAGTCTGCACACAAACAATTTAAACAATATATTTAATACTTTCAATACATGAAAATATTAGTTAGATTTTTGGATTGTAGTTTTTCCAACTCAGGAATCATCTCTTATGATCCATGATCATGAATTTGAAATATGATCCATTAAAAATACTGCATAGAGTTATGCACTACATAGACGATTGATTCAATGAAAAATTAATTAGTTATACACAACTACTTTCTCCATGATATTTGTAATGTGTTATGTCTAATTCTTTTCTCATCTACAATATATTTTGGCTTGTCATTTGTAGATTGTAAAAAAATTGAATTGTGTAGAATTACTTTATAAAGAAATCAAAGATTGTTCCAATTGCTATGGATTTTTTTTATATTATGATAATTTTTGTCTACTTATATTAAAAAAAAATCTTCTCTATTCTAGGTCTTGCAGTATTTGTCAAGATTCCATTTTGGTGAATTTCCAAAAAAATAAGGTCATTTCATCATAATTTTTGTTAATTTTGTTATCTAATTCCTCAAATCCATGTTCTTTCTTCTAATGTATGTATTATCACTTCTGCCTTAATTTGGTTTTGCATTTTAAGATCTTAATTGGTAGCAAGAAATTTCAGGCAGCAAATATTACTCAAATATTTCAAGTTGTAGAATATGGGAATTTATGATTTGTTTACAACTACCTTATTTTTCATAATGGAAAAGATTGCATGTGTTTTCAATTATGCCAGTGGGAATCGAAACCATGGCCTGTTTATTTATATTTTAAGGATTTCAATCCAGAAGCATCAATTTTTTGTTGTTGTGTTGTTTAGTTAAGGTCGGTGGATCTTTTGTTGCTAATATTTATTAGCAATTGTCATGGTTTTATAAGTTTGATCTCATGTTTTCATGTTTGCAGTAAGACAACAAACAACCAAAACTGTTAATGCTTTGATATTGTTTTAAGGCCTCAAAATCAATTTCATACACCCTATTTTTAACACTAAAAAGAAGAGGGAAAATTCATTCCTAATTGTTGAAACCAATATTTTTGTCAGATGGTTTTTGTTTCAGCTATAAATTATACATAATAACTAGGTTGTAATCCTTGTAATTAGGGGTAGAGTATGAATAAACTATAGCAGTGTGTTTTGTAATTGGGAGAAGAAAATGAATAAATTTGTAGTTCCCACTCCTCTTCAACACTATTTTTATTTTGATGATATTATTGTTGGATTGATACTTAGACATTTTGATTATTATATTTTTATCAATAAATGGTAGACTATGTAGATATTTTGACTATTGACATGTTATGATTCATATTTTTATTATGATACACTAGATGGCGATGATGGATAGATTTATTCTATGTGTGTGTGTGTGTTGATTTACAGTATTATGATTTTATATTAATATTTCATATTATGGATGTGTAACCTCTGTTGGATATTTTGAGTAGTTTTATGATGTTATGGATGTTAAAATAGAATTAAATTGAATACTGGTAGATGATAGAATTTCTAATTTTAGAAGACAATTATTGATTTCTATATGTATATTATTCTCGATGTTGTTGATGCGGATACAAGGATAGAGAGGTATTTTGTTTGTGTTTGAAGAACATTTTATCACATGCATTGAAAGGGGATAGGGGACCAGCCACAGAAGGATGTCGGGTGTTGTAAAACATAGCCAAAATTTATAAACTTGTTTATAATGTTATGTTATGATGTTTCATGCTTTTTTAGGAGGTTTCCATGGGGGGTAACCTCATTTATTTGGCCATGGGTGTAATGTGTTCCCTTCCTTTATTTTTGTTGTTTTAATTTGTTGTGCATGTTTTTAATTATTTACAAAATATTTTAACTTTATTAACACTTGCTAATGTGTCTCAATTAGCTAGTTTAACTTAAATTTGAATTTGAAAAGGAACATTTGACATGTGGGCAATAACTTGGGTAGATATTTTTGTAGCTTTTGATTTAGCATGATGTTAGATGTTAGAGATACTGGATTGTTGTTGATTTCAATTCATAGATGAGGTGTGTGGATCATTAGAGACATTTTATATTGATGTTGATATGTTGTTGACATGCTTATATTTATATATTTCAGACATGCAATATTTCGTCATATTGAGTAGACCTATACAATTGAACTAATCTTATGATCATATGGATATTGATTAAATGTAAACTTGAGATGTTGTTAGAAATTGTAAATGATATCGTTACTTGCCTAGATGATGTTTTGATTCATATATAGATGATTGTGGAGTTATATTGTATATTTATTTTAGATTTTTTGATGCAGCCACAAGGCCGAAGGAGGTGTTATGTGTTTTGTAGGTAAACATGTCACAACAAACATCGGGGGGATTAGAGACCAACCACATTGGAATTCTAGATAAATTCAACAAGGGTCACCATGACAACATGTATTTTGTTATGTGTATGTGTTTGAATTGTTGTTAGGGGGTTCCCATGGGGGGGAATCACCTCCAATTGTGACCAAGGGGTTATGTGTTTTCTTTCATTTAGTTTCCTTTATTTAATTTTAATATGTGATATTAAAGTGATGTATTCCCCTTCTATTAATCACTTGATTTATGTCTAGATTAGTAAATTAATTAGTTTACTAAATTAATTAAGAATGGGTCAAAAGAATTCATTTATTAGAATTGATAGCTCTTGGTTTATGTGTTGTGAGTTCAGTGTTTGTGACCTTGAGTGTTGTACACTCTACCGCTTCATAAAAATTCAGATTTGGCCTTACAAGCCCATTTTGGAGGCTTGTGAGACAAGTTAAACTTGTCCCACACATCTTAAATTGCTATACCAACCCTACCTATGGGTTAGGGGTCTAAAATAAGACCCCATTATGTGTTTTGGGAAGAAAAATTGTAAGTTTTTATTGCACTTTCTTCTTGAAATTAAATTTTGTCCTTAGGGGTGTGGGCTTGGATTGTGTGTGTAAGTAACTTGTCATTCCTCTCACCCACCAATTTATGGTGCATTGGGGTTGAGGTTTGACTTGTGAGGTGGTGTTGAGGATGAGTGATGTGGCATCCTACAAGGAGCCACCTCACCCTCCTCTCTCCCTTTTCTATGTATTCAATTTCTTTTGTTTGTTTGGGGGTTACTTCATTCCTTGTGCTCTTGCATTTTTGGGAGTTATAATATTTTGGAGTGTTTGTGGATTTGTTGGAGCTTCTTGGTTATTTTTTGGGGCTTGAAGAAGCTTGGTGTGGTACTCTTGGATAAAGCTCTACCATGGAAAGGTAGGAGCTAAACTCTTGTAAAATAATTTCCTTTTATATTGTGTATATGTGTATGTGTTTTTTGAGTGTTTTCGTATGCTTGTTGGGTGCTTGGGTAGATTAATTAAGTGTGGTGTAGGAGGATACTATGGGGATCTTACATGTGGGGAGGCATAAGAGCTCATTTCATGTTTTGGAGGGAGTTGGGTTGGGTGCCCCACCTTGGACAAGAAATTTCTTGTATTTCTTACTTGGTATATTTTTATGAGGGAGCCATAAGAGATCTGTAGGGAAGCGTAAGAGAATGTTGGAGGCATAAGAGGTACTTGAGGGAGACATAAGAGTGTGTAGGGGTTTGATGTTTTTATTGGAGGTTTTGTAGGTGGGCACCCATTTCCCATTGGGAGGCATAAGTGACCTCCCCATAGATCTTACTTCTTTGGCTTTTGCATGATGAAGCTTTGTGTATTTTGTTGCTTTCCTTCTTGTGATTGTAGTTATATTGGTTGGATTTTGGTATGGTTGTTGAATCTTGTATTGTGATGTGGAAGCTTGTTTTTTAGCCATGAGTTGAATCCATTTTTCATTGCAATTTGGTTGGGGCTCGAGGGCCAATGAGGAGGATGGCTTCTCCTCCTCATTGGAATTCTTGGTTGGGTGGAGAGTGTTGCTTCTCCCCCATTTTTTGTTGTGATCAAATCAAGCATGGTGGACCTCTCTTGTTGGTTTCCTTGAGAAATATTTCCTTGTGAGAAAACCTTTTTGTTATTCCCACTTAGGGTGGAAGACTTGTAATATTGTATTCCTTTTAGCTTTCATTCTTGTAAGTTTTTTCCACTTCAAGTGGAAGACATTGTATGAGTATTTGTGAAGAAAAAAAAAGTTGTTTTGATTATTAGATTTCAAATTTGAGTTGTATATTATAAGGAAAGGAAAGAATTGTGTTAGTAAAGCTAGTTGTTGAGATAGAAAAGAAGTTTTTAAAGAGGAAATATTTCATTCCATTGAAGTTGATTTATTCCCACAAAAATATGTTGTTCTTGTTCAAGAAAAACAACTATTGGAAATTTAGTAGCTCTCATCTTATGATTTATTGAAAAAAAACTTGGTTATAATTGTGAGTGTGAATGGTTGGAAATTAGAAGTTTGAAAAGAAAAACGATGGTTACTTCTTTGTATTCCATGAAATTTATAAAGTTGTAAAAAATTACATTTGTTTATTCTCTTATAGTAGTTGAAAGAAAGTTAAATTTTATCCAAGTGGATGGAAGAGCTTAAATGTTAAATTGTCTTTCATTGGTCAATCAAATAGCTAAGTTCCTAAATCTAGTGGAGAGAAGAAACTACCCATTTACAACTTAGGCTTTAGCCTCTTGGATTATGTAAAATCAATAGTAAGATATTGTAAATTTTCTTATAAACCCATTATAATCTTGATATAGTAATAAGTAAAATTTGAGTTGCTATTCTTCTCATGCCTCTTATTAAAAAAAAAACTACCCAACTTTTATAAGGACATTTTAAATTTAGAACTAAAACTTGATGACCCTAATAACTATATCAATCTTACCACTTTGATAATAATGTTAAAACTAATGTATTGTAACATTAAAGTGCCAATAATATCCATTATTTTTACTAGTTTTTATATTACTAATTACCTAAGCATTATTATTATAACATAAATAATAATAACATTATTATATATATTACTAACGTTATAATATTATTACTAAGATATAATATTAATAGTGGTAATAAATAAAAGTTGGAATTTAAAAGTTGTTTGAATTAATTTTAAACCCTTTTTGACTACGGTCACTTTGTGGTAAGTAAATGGATTTGGGGTGGGGAGGGATCGATGACCCCATTTATATATATATATATGTATAAATAGTATGTATGTATGGTATGTATTATGTATGTATGTAATTTGCATTAGATAAAAGTAGGAATTTAAAAGTTAATTGAATTTTAAACCCTTTTTAGTTACCCCATTTTTAATACTAAATAGGGTTGGGGTTAGGGTAACCCGACCCCTCCCCACCCCCCCCAAAAACTTTAACCCCATGTATATTGCGGCGTGTATAGTCTCAAAACCTGCGTATTTTCTTTTATTGTTTCCACGGCATGTGCTTGGAACCCGCAACCTACTCGTTAATCAATGCATATATATATATATATATATATATATATATATGGGTGAACCTGGAATTTAAAATATATGCAAATATTATTTATATATATATATATATATATATATATATATTTATCTTGCCCAAATGGAAAAAAAATATGAATCCAAATCTTAACGTTATCAAAATGGGCAAGGACCCACAATCCCATTTGGGCAAACCCAAGAAAACTAAGCTAAATAAAATATACAAATGCATTGAAACCATAGGAGAGGGTGTAAACAAAATAAGTAAATAAATGAAACTTGTAAGACTCTTCCAAGAGTTTGAAATGGCCTCTAATGGTTTCTCTTCCTCCTCCAATAACCTACAAAACAAAGACAGAAAATCAGCCAAATGAAAAGAGAAAGAAGCCTTCATAAGCATGCGTTAGGGTTAGTTGCCCTTTTTCCTCATCAAGGGTCCTCATTGAATCCATCCTAGGGATGAGATTCATCCTTACAAAAAGTAGGTGAAGAGTGGGTGAGTGGAAATTACCTTTTAATTTTAATGTTTTAATTTCAAAAATATGGGTTGACTTTTTAAGGGGTTACTTAAGGGGTAAGGAAGTGTTTATTATCTTAACCCAATATTAAAGGAGGAACCTTGCTAGTTGTTTCAACATTGTAGAAATTAAATAACCTTGGTATTTAATTACATTGGCCCCTTTTTACGCTTCACATCCCTTGGGGGATATTTAACTATAGTAGGATTTAAATTGGTTATTAAATTAACACTTAGGGTGATTAAACATGCTTAGTCAAATGAAATGTATTAAAAATATAATGGGGATTTTAAATATTGTGTTATATTGGGAAATTGTTACCTAAGAAACATTAATGTGGCAACTATTGTTTTCGAAATCTTTTATGGGCATGCTTTTAAAAAAAAATCCATAATTTTTTCCAGTTAACCCTATGTTGTTCTAGGGTCTCGTGTGGGTGTTTTTAGCGGGTGTTACACTTGGTATCAGAGCAGTGGGTTCAAAACTTGGACCCTTTGGCACACTAGAAAACTTGAGACATGAACATTAAACCTAACACAATTTTAAGCCTAGAGAACAACTTTGTTTGAAACTTGTATATTTTAGTAAACATGGAAAACTGAAGAAAACCTACAGTAATGAACTAACTCTCACATTGGTCTGTGTAGGAGGCACAGACTAGACAAGGGGTCCTTTCAAATAGACCTAGAATTGTCACCTCCATAGCATGCTGTAGCAACCATTCTACCTCAGATTTTACAGACGCTGCAAAACATCAATGCCACTATACACGGAGGGTCCTTGGGAGGATGATCAGCTAGACATGATAGGGAGCCATCTGTTGAGGCTCATGCATCTCCTCAACACAATGAGGAGTGTAGGGCAGAGAACTCCCATTTGGAGTCAGCCAGAGCAGAGTCATCGTAGAGGGGACATGGAGAACAGATTTCAGGACATAGGAATAAGTCTCTAAGCCCTAGACCTAAAGAGGATCATGCAGAGAGGGCTAGGGGTCACCAATTGATAGATGCTGACCATATCAAGGAGATCCTGAAGCTACAACCATCTCACTATTCTGGAGATATATGTGGATTTCAGGTAGAGGCTTGGTTAGTGAGCTTGAGTGGGTGCTTCAAGCTCTACCCTTGTACAAGAAACATGAAAGGTCGTGTTATGATCCATATTATGAGGGATGAAGCATGTGTCTAGTGGAGGACCGAGGAGAGAAGCTCCACATTGATTCAGAAATAGTTGCCTAAGAGCTCTTTGAGAAGCAGTTCAGGAGTAAGTACTTATCCTGGAGGTTTATTCAGTAGCGTATAGACGAGTTCCACAACCTCCGTCAGGCATCTATGACTATAATTGAGTATGAGAGTCAATTTCTTGACCTACTCCATTATGTCGACTATATGCAGGATGAGAAGGTATGGATTCACAGGTTCATCAGGGGCCTAAATTTTGATTTGGGTGGTACAGTGCACATTCACTAACCATAGACCTTAGCATAGGCCATGCAGAAGGCCTATATTACAGAGGAGACATGGGGAAAGACGCAACAAGATAGAGATAGAGATCAGAGCCGCATCCAATAGATGTAGGATATCAAATCGGGGGGGTCAGCTCCTCCTCCTCTTGGTGGATAGGGTTCAGTATAATTGTCTTTTAGGCCACCATAGCAGCCACCTCAGTAGCGGTAGTAGCAGACTCGTCCACTGTTCAGACCTACTTAGAGGTTCAACACACAGAGAGGACAGAGTATGGGGCCTCCTCTAGGGGTCCCATTAGGACACAGGGTCCGCCGAGAGCTCAATCAGCAGGAGCTCATTAGTAGAGACCTCAGAAGTCCATATCTAGATCATTAGGATCCATAGCACAGACCTCTACAGTACTGGTTGGAGTTACATCTCATTGGAGAGGACCCAACAACTGTTATGGTTGTGGCGTTGTTGGACATCATTGGAGAGAGTGCCCACAGAACCTTAGTAACAAGGAAAAGGTGCAGAATTTAGAGACTACTATTGGTAACATGGGATGTAACCATCGAATCTATGTAGTGGTCAAGAACCACTAGGCTGAGGACTAAAGTATCATCATAGAGATGACAGGTAGAATTGGTGGTATTCCTACCTCTATTTTTTTAATTCAGGTCCATCAGATTATTTTAATGCACCATCCTTAGTAGAGCATAGGAGGTTGGTTGTAGTTAGGTAGGGCCTTAGTTGGGATGTTGAAATGGCTTCTAGAGCCAAAATTTCTGTAGACTCCTTAGTTAAGGAGTGTGTAGTGGATTTGGAAACCTTCACCACTACCTCAGATCTTCGTATCCTTCCATTGGGTTCGTAGGGAGTCATTTTGGGAGTGGACTGGTTATCTGCACATAGATCAATAGTGGACTATTACCATAATACTATATCATGTATAGATGTTCTAGGAGTTGAGTCAGTGATAGCGGGAGTTATGAGGCCCATTTCTATTCATACCATCTCCGCTATGCAGCTTAAGCAGTGTGTGCGATGAGTTTGTCATATGTATGTTGTTACAGTTAGTGACAGATTAGAGTATGAATATAGTGGGCCATCCCTTGATGACCATGCATACTTGAGAGAGTTTTATGATGTCTTTCCAGGGGAGCTACCGAGGTTACCTCCCCCATGTGAGATAGATTTTCACATAGATTTGATTTTGGGAGCAGATCCTATCTCATGAGCACCTTATAGGAGCTCTACGAGCTCAAGTTACAGCTTGAGGGCCTTATGGAGAAAGGCATAATCCATCCTAGTGTATCCACTTGGGGTGCACCGGTGATTTTCGTAAAGAAGAAAGATAGATCTCTACAGGTTGTGTATTGATAACCACCATCTGAGCAAAGTAATGATCAAGCATCGTTAACCCCTTCCACGCATTGATGTTTTATTTGATCAAATTAAGGGGGCCACAGTTTTCTCTAAGATAGATCTTAAGTTAGGTTATCATTAGTTGATGATCAAGAAGGCATATATTCATAAGACCACCTTCCGTACAAGATATGGCCACTATGACTTCATTGTAGTGCATTTTGGTTTGACGAATGCCCCTGCAGTGTTCATGAGCTTGATGAATGGGGTGTTTAGGACATTCTTGGATCACTTCATGCTCATTTTCCTTGATGACATTCTGATTTACTCACATACGCATGAGGAGCACCTTCACCAGGTTCTTCAATGTCTTTGTGAGAAACTCTTTATGTTAACCTGGAGAAGTGTGCAATATTTCAGATAGAGGTGCAATATCTGGGCCACGTCATTTTTGGGGAAGGCATTGTAGTAAATCCTTCCAAGATTTGACCTATTATGGATTGGCCAACACCCACTAGTGTGATATATGTGTGGAACTTCATGGGTTTAGCAAGATATTATAGGATATTTATTCAGGACTTCTCTCAGGTTGCGCACCCCATCACTTCCCTTCAGCGGAAAGGGACGAAGTTTGTATGGTCAGAAAAATGTGAGAAGGCCTTCAAGACACTAAAGGAATGCCTCATGACATCACCTATTATTGCAATACCAGATCCTCAAGGTGAGTTCTTTGTATGCACAGATGCTTCTTTGGCAGGACTTGGAGGTGTGTTGATGCAAGAAGGCAAAGTAGTTGCTTTTGAGATCTTGAGCTTATAACAGTTATGCACGCCCTTGTTCGGTGGAGGAACTTCCTTCTTGGCCAAAGATTCACACTCAGGACTGATCACTTGAGTCTTCACCACCTCTTCACGCAGCCCAATATCAATGCTCATCAGCGGCATTGGATAGATTTTCTTTGTGAGTATAGCATGGAGATAGAGCATGTGAAGGGGAGGGAGAACATGTTTGGAAACACTCTTAATAGACAAATACATGTGGTTATGGCAACTTCAGTAGGCACAGATTTGTGGAGCAGGATTTTACAGTAGCTTCCTCATGATGACTGTTACCTTACAGCCAGAGCAGAGATTGAGTCTCAGAGACCCCTTGAGGGGAATTTTTATGGGTTTTCATTAGAGGCAAATGGAATTCTCAGGAATAGAGGTCAGATTTATGTCCCTAGAGATGGATTCTTGTGACAGGACATTTTGACAGAGGTTCATCATGTACCCTATTCAGCCCATCCTAGGGTGAAGAATATGCACGTCACCTTGAGACAGTTGTACCATTGGAGGGGACTTTGAAGAGACGTGGCTTAGTTTGTGTCATGTTGTTTAGAGTGTCAGAAGGTGAAGGCTGAGCATTAGCATCCAGATAGCCTTCTCTTTCCTTATGCTATACCAGAGTGGAAATGGCACACCATTTCCATGGACTTCATTGTTGGGCTACTGACGTAGAGATACCACCATGACGATATCATGGTCATGATGGATAAATTCATGAAAGTGGCTCATTTTTCTCCAGTGAAGACCACCTACACAGCTAGTACAATGGCATGGGTATATCTAGATGAGATTGTTAGATTACATGGGATTCCATGGAAGACCGTTTGTGACCATGACCCTTTGTACACTTCCTTTTTATGGACTACTATGCAGTATGCCCTTGAGACGAAGATCAATTTCAGCATAGCATATCACCCTGAGATAGATGGAAATACTGAGCGGGTGAATAAGATCTTGGAGGACATGCTTAGGATGTACATCATGGATCCTTAGTTGAGATGGGAGGAGTACTTGTACTTGGTGGAGTTTGCCTACAATACTAGTTTTTCAGAGTTCGATAGGCATGGCTCCTTTTCAGGCATTGTATGGCAGAGAGTGCAAGACACCTCTTTGTTGGGACAAGTTAGAGGACAAAGTATCTCTTCGGATAGCTTTACTATAGGACATGGATCAGTAGGTTGTTGTGATCAGGCAGAGATTGCAGGGGGCACAAGATAGGCCAAAGAAGTATGCGGATCAACATAGGAAAAATATTAGTTTTTATGTGGGCATGAAGGTGTTCCTTTGTGTCAGGCCACATAAGAGCCCTATCCATTACGGAAAAATGTTCTAAGATTGCTCCTAGATTCATGGGTCCCTTTGAGATCTTGGAGCGTATCGGCTCTTTGGCTTATCATCTAGCATTGCCACCTAGCTTGTCTCACATCCACGATGTTTTTCATGTTTCTGTACTTAGGAGATATATTTCAGACCCTTCTCATGTACTATATTGGACCTCGTTGTAGGTGAAGGATCAAGGGAAGGTGATGGTGGAGCCCGTCTACATTTTAGAGCGCAGGACCCTAGGCCTTCGAGGTAGAGAGATTGACCAGGTTTGAGTCTAGTGGGACAGATATGATGAAACTGCAGCTACATGGGAGGATGCTACATTTCTATGAGTTCAGTTTCAACACCTGTTCGAGTGACTTTTAGGAAGAAGTCAAGTCTAAGGGGAGGAGTATGTAGCACCCACTTCCCTTCGATACCTTTTGTTATTGATTTTGATATTGTCGACTATACTTATGGATATTATTATAGCTTTTGATATAACATGGTGTTAGATGTTAGAGATATTGGACTGTTGTTGATTTCGATTCATACATGATGCGTGTGGATTATTAGAGGCATTTAATATTGATTTTGATATGTTGTTGACATGGTTATATTTATATATTTTGGACATGCGATATTTCTTCATATTGAGTAGATCTAACAATTGAACTAATCTTATGATCATATGGATATTGATGAAATATAAAATTGAGATGTTGATAGAAATTGTAAATGATATCGTTACTTGCCTAGATGATCTTTTGATTCATATATAGATGATTGTGGCATTATATTGTATATTTATTTTAGATTTTTTGACGCGGCCATGAGGCCAAAGGAGGTGGTATGTGTTTTTTAGGTAAACATGTCACAACAAACATCGGGGGGATTAGAGACCAACCACATTGGAATTCTAGATGAATTCAACAAGGGTAACCATGGCAACATGTATTTTGTTATGTGCATGTGTTTGAATTGTTGTTAGGGGGTTCCCATGGGGGGAATCACCTCCAATTGTGACCAAGGGGTTATGTGTTTTCTTTCATTTATTTTCCTTTATTTAATTTTAGTATGTGATATTATAGTGATGTATTCCCCTTTTGTTAATCACTTGATTTATGTCTAGATTAGTAACTTAATTAGTTTACTAAACTAATTAAGAATGGGTCAAAAGAATTCATTTATTAGAATTGATGGCTCTTGGTTAATGTGTTGTAAGTTGATTTCTTGTGACCTTGAGTGTTGTACACTCTACCGCTTCATGAAAATTCGGATTTGGCCTTATGGGCCAATTTTGGAGGCTTGTGGGACAAGTTAAAATTATTCCACACATCTTAAATTGCTATACCAACCCCACCTATGGGTTAGGGGGTCTAAAATAGACCCCATTATGTGTTTTGGGAAGACAAATTGTAAGTTTTTATTGCACTTTCCTTCTTGAAATTAAATTTTGTCCTTAGAGGGTGTGGGCTTGCATTGTGTGTGTAAGTAACTTGTCATTCCTCTCACCCACAAATTTATGGTGCATTGGGGTTGAGGTCTAACTTGTGAGGTGGCATTGAGGATGAGTGATGTGGTATACTACAAGGAGCCACCTCACCCTCCTCTCTCTCTCTCTCTTCTATTTATTCAAGTCCTTTTGCTTGTTTGGGGGTTACTTCATTCCTTGTGGTCTTGCATTTTTGGGAGTTAGAAGATTTTGGAGTGTTTTTAGATTTGTTGGAGCTTCTTGGTGATTTTTTGGGACTTTAAGAAGCTTGGTGTGGTACTCTTGGATCAAGTTCTACCATGGAAAGGTAGGAACTAAACTCTTGCAAAATATTTTCCTTTTATATTGTGTATGTGTGTATGTTGTTTTTAGTGTTTTGGTATGCTTGTTGGGTAATTGGGTAGATTTCTTAAGTGTGGTGTAGGAGGGGACTATGGGGATATTACATGCGGGGAGGCATAAGAGCTCATTTCATGTTTTTGAGGGAGTTGGGTTGGGTGCCCAACCTTGGATGAGAAATTCCCTGCATTTCTTACTTGGTATATTTTTATGACGGAGCCATAAGAGATTTATAAGGAGGCATAAGAGAATGTAGGAGGCATAAGATGTGCTTGAGGAAGGCATAAGAGTGTGTAGGGGTTTGAAGTGTTTATTGGAGAGTTTGTAGGTGGGTACCCAATTCACATTGGGAGGCATAAGTGACTTCCCCATAGATCTTACTCCTTTAATTTTTCATGATGAAGCCTTGTGTATTTTGTTGCTTTCCTTCTTGTGATTGTAGTTGTATTGGTTGGATTTTGGTATGTTTTTTGAATCTTGTATTGTGATGTGGAATCTTGTTTTTTTTGCATGAGTTGAGTCCATTTTTCATTACAATGTGATTAGAGCTCAGGGGCCAATGAGGAGGATGGCTTCGCTTCCTCATTGGAATTCTTGGCTGGGTGGAGAGTGTTGCATCTCCCCCCTTTTTTGTTGTGATCAAATGAAGCATGGTGGATCTCTCTTGTTGGTGTCGTCAAGAAATATTTCCTTGTGGGAAAACCTTATTATTATTCCCACTTAGGTTGGAAGACTTATAATATTATATTCCTTTTAGCTTTCATTCTTGTAAGTTTTTCCTACTTCAAGTGGAAGACATTGTATGACTATTTGTGAAGAAAAAAAAGTTGTTTTGATTATTGGATTTAAAATTTGAGTTCTATATTATAAGGAAGGAAAGAATTGTATTAGTAAAGCTAGTTGTTGAGATAGAAAATAATTTTTTAAAGAGGAAAAATTTCATTTCATTGAAGTTGATTTATTCCCACAAAAATATGTTGTTCTTAAAAAAAAAAAAGCTAAATAAAATATAAAAATACATTGAAACCCGAGGAGAGGATGTAAAAAAAAAGTAAATAAATGAAACTTGTAAGCCTCTTCCAAGAGCTTGAAATTACCTCTAATGGTTTCTCTTCCTCCAACAACCTGCAAAACACAAGAGAGATAATGAGCCAAATGAAAAGAGAAAGAAACCTTCATAAGCATGCTTTAGGGTTAGTTTCCCTTTTTCCTCATCAAGGGTCGTAATTGAATGCATCCAAGGGATGAGATTCATCACTACAAAAAGTAGGGTGAGAGTGGTTGAGTGGAATTTACTTTTTAATTTAAATGTTTTAATTTCAAAAATATGGGTTGACTTTTTCAGGGGTTACTTATGGGGTAAGGAAGTGTTTATTATCTTAAGCCAATATTAAAGGAGGGACCTTGCTAGGTGATTAAAAATTGTAGAAATTAAATAAACTTTATATTTAATTACATTGACCACTTTTTACCCTTGACATCCATTGGGGAATATTTAACTATAGAAGGATTTAAATTGGTTATTAAATTAACACTTAGGGTGATTAAACATGCTTAGTCAAATCAAATGTATTAAAAATATAATGGGGATTTTAAATATTGTGTTATCTTGGAAAATTATTTATTAAAGATTATTACCTGAGAAACATTAATGTGGAAACTATTGTTTTTGAAATATTTTGTGGGCATGATTTTTAAAAACAAAATCCCTAAATTTTCTAGTTAACCATAGGTTATTCTTGGGTTTCATGTGGGAAATTTTAGCGGGCATTACACTTGGTATCAGAGCCGTGGGTTCAAAGATTGGACCCTTGTGCACACTAGAAAAATTGAGACATAAATATTAAACCTAGCACAATTTTAAACCTAGAAAACAACTTTGTATGAAACTTGTATATTTTAGTAAACATGGAAAACTGAATAAAATATAGAGGAATGAACCAACTCTCACCTTGGTATGTGTAGGAGGCATAGCCTAGACAAGGGATACTTTAACATAGACCTATACTTGCCACCTCTAGAGCATGCCATAGCGGCCATTCTACCTCATATTTTACAGACGTTGCAGAACGTCAATGCTGCAATACGCGAAGGGTCATTGGGAGGATGATCAACCAGACATTATAGGGAGCCATCTATTGAGGCTTGTGCATCTTGTTGACACAACGAGAAGAGTACGGAAAAGAAATCGTACTTGGAGTCATCCATAGCAGAGTCACCGCAGAGGGGACATGGAGACCAGATTTCAGGACACATGGATAGTTCTCGGAGCCCTAGACCTAGAGAGGAGCATGTAGAGTGGCCTAGCAATCATCATTCGATAGTTACAGACCATATCAATGAGATCCTGAAGCTACAACAAAACTCACTATTCTGGATATATATGTGGATTTGAGGAAGATGCCTGGTTGGTGAGCTTGAGCAGGTGCTTCAAGCTCTTCCCTTGTACAAGTAACATGAAAGCTCATATTGTGATCCATCTTCTGAGGGATGGAACAGATATCTGGTGGAGGACCAAGGAGTAGAAGCTCCATGTTGATTCAAATATAATTACCTAGGAGCTATTTGAGGAGCCTTTCAGGAGTAGGTACTTATCTTGGAGGTTTATTTAGTAGTGTATAGATGAGTTCCATGACCTTTGTCAGGCATCTATGATTGTAGCTGAGAATGAGAGTCAATTTATGGACCTACTCCAGTATGTCAACTATATGCAGGATGAGAAGGTATGGATTCACAAGTTCATCAGGGGCCTAAATTTAGATTTGGGTGGTGTGGTGTGCATTCAATACCCACAGGCCTTAGTAGAGACTATGGAGAAGGCGTATATTGCAAAGGAGACAAGGGGAAAGATGCAACAGGCCAGGGACAAAGTTCAGAGCCACATCCAGCAGATGTAAGATAGAAGATCAAGGGGGTTAGATCCAATTAGAAATAAACATACTGTGCAGAATGGAAACAAAAACACTTGCTATTGGAAATAAACAAACTCAATTTAGAATTCTTAAAAACAATTACAAAAATATAAGAATCTATCTAAACACCTGTAGGAACAAGTACACAATAGAGTTTAACTAGAAGAATTAAAATAATATCGAATTAAAAGATCTAAGCTATCTACTAAAGAAAAATACAAAATAAATGAATATCCTAGTCCTTGGGGGAGTGGGTCGTTTCTTCTCCTCAAATCAAGATTTAAAAACTCATAATTCTTTCAAATAGGATTGGCTATTTTATTGATAAAACATTCAATATTACAAAACATACTGGATTTGAGTACTTAGTCTATATTTCTCTTCTCTATTCTATCTCTATTCTATTCATATTCTATTGTTATATCTTTATCTATTGTAGGTCTACTTTTATATACATTTTACAACCATAGTTGTCTCAACGATTATGATGAAATCTAATAGTTTCTAGAATAGATGTTGAGTCAGATTGTGGCTAATCAGATAGTTGTAAGATAATTATCCATCGATTTGTGTTTAAAAATCTTCTCATCCTTTCCTGATTGAAAGGGTCATTGATACCAAATCTCTAGATGTGGTTAGGATAGATAAACTTCCATTGGTTCTGGATCTTCAGAGAAGTTCCAGAACCATAGGAAATTGTTAAGGATCAAAACCATGAGAGTTTCGGAGCTATACCCAGGAGTTCCAGAACTAAGTCTGAAAATTACAAAATTAAATACTGGAGTTCTGGAACTAAGTGCAAAAGTTCCAAAACTAGATGATGACTGTGTGATGGAGTTCCGAAACTAGCTTGGAAGTTTTGGAACTAAGCTGGGTGGGAGAAAATGCTACCAAAAACATACTGAAAACTACCTGCTTCATTTCCTTGACTGATTAGACCTGCTTTATTACAAAACTGAATTTAAACACACATTTTGTTATTAATTTCAGAGTTTTTAAACATTAGAATCACAATCAATAAAAACACAGACAATTACATCCTAACTCATATAAGATCAACTAAATTTCACAAAATGTAATCAAACTTAATAAAAAGGAGAGTAAGATGAGATCATATATTATACATTAATCGGGCATATTCTGGCCTCATCATTTCCTTGAAACTTACTTGTTTGTAAGTCCCTTTACAAACTTCATTCTTCAAAAGTGGGGTTATATGTTCTGCATTTCATTTGATTGCTCAAATCAAATGGCTGAAACTAGATTTTCCAATGCTTAAACTTAGATGTCCTGTACCAAGGTCCTGCTTCTATTTTCCTCTCCAACTCTTCAAATTCAGTAGGATCTTGAGGTTCTCTATTTTTCCAAAGAGACATGGGGGTAAGAAGTATATGGGGCCTTGTTCACATTCCCATCCATATTTTCCTATAGGTTTCATTGACCTGTGAAATTATTGTGCATAGGGTTTTTTCCCTTTCTAAACTCTAGATCAGATTTGTAGGGGATATTACCTCCCTTCTTCTCAAGGAAATAGTAAGAAGTTCCCACATCTTTGAGCATCCTTTAAAAATATCTTCAAATGTTTCCTCCTCATAGGAGGAGAAGGCATGAATACTCTTTTATAGAATGGTAGGATAATGTGTCTTGAATCTCTCATCAAAGGCATGAGTTCTAAAATGCATGAGGAAGGAAGAAGGTTTACCATAGTGAGTTCTCATACAAAAAACAGTTGAGCTAGCTTTCAATAAAAATTTAGATTCCCTTTACTTCCATGTAATTTGGTTTTGCAAAATAGAGACAAATGCATTGAGATGGCTCTCCCCAACATACAAATTGATCATAAATCCTTTGTTTTTCTCTAGCATAAAATTACAAAGATAAAATTCACACAAAATATTTTTCTGCTCAGGACTGGATAGAGAGTAAGCTACCATGAATTCAGATTCATCTTTTAGTTCATGTGGAAGTCCACATGCAATCCTTGACATTTGTCAGCGAATGAACTAATCTTCTAAAAACACACTATATGTAGGAGAGGGTCTCCTACAAGCAAGAATTTTTTCACTCATAATACAGACCATATGAATTTTTTGAAGACATTTATATTTATTTCCTTCCTCCTTATAAAAATTTTCTTCCCATTCTTTTCTTGCCTACTTTTCTTCTTCGATCTTGGTCTTCAATTCTTCATTTGATGTTTTGGCTTCTCTAAGTTCCCTGCGAGTGTCATTCCATAGCTGTTTGACTGGAAAATAGGTTAACTCAGTCTGTGCAAAGACTGTGGACACAACATTATGTTTTTTGGAAGTCTGAAATTCTTCATCTTTCTCTATTAGTTGTTTCTTGATTGCTGTTAGTTCCTCAGTCCTGGCTGTAAGCTAAGTTGTTATCTCTCCAATAAGCATTTCCCTTTGTTCTAATTTGAGTTTGAGGAAATCTAATTCCTCATCCTTTTCTTTGATAATGAGCTCTGTTCTAGAAAAGAACAAATCTTGTTTAACTTGATGTCTTTCTTCTTCCTTTGAAATTACTTGAGGAGTTGAGCATTCTTCCTCTATCAAAGGAAATTTTCCTTTACTTCTCCAGGATGTGAACTCTTCTTCTTCATGTGGAAATGTTGATGGTTCAACCAAGTCTTGAAAATCCTACTCTTCAAGTCTCTCATCTATTTTATCCATCTCAGTTTGGCTTGGCTCAGTAGGATTCATGGCCATGCTGCCCAAAATATCAGCAGCTTCATTTTCCATCTTTTCCTGCTCATTCCATCCCTTTGGGGTTTCCCTTGACCTCTTATGAATTTTTCTTCTCTAGGGAATTTCAACATGCCCAGTGGTGGATTTCCTTCTAGAGCTTCTTCTTACTATTATTTCATGCTCTTGCATGGGTGAGATATCACCATCAGAGACAAATATTAGCTCCCCTGAAGCTGCTACAGAAGAAGGAATTTCCTTCAAAGGTACATAAGGCTCTGTTGTTTTGATCTTTCTCACAAACCTTCTTCTTTTTGGTATATTCTCTCTTTCCATTTCCCTCTATTCATCTGCAGGGGAATCAATTTCTATATTAATTGAAGGAGAGAATTGGGTTTGAATTGTCCTTCTAATAATATTAGGGTTTTTCTTGAACTTGCCAAGAAACTTGTCAAAAATTTCTTCTCCATTTTTCTTTGATAGAAAATGGTGCTGGCATACTAAATGAATTAGACCATGATGCTTGATTGTCTCAACACCCTAGGAATACCTCTGAGTTTTGGTCTGGATAGAAACAAAAAGAAACCCTGGAAGGGTTATTATGTACTCAGGTTTTGTGGCTCCATATTTCAGATATATGAGCATTTTTAAGACTTCTTTTCCTACGGACCCAAATTGACCATCACAAGTTAAATATTTCACTATCTAAAATGCTACCTTGTCAAAGGGTTGGGTAAACTAGCTCTTTTGACCCCTTTTATGATTTTTTTGTATTGTAGATATATTGGGGTTTAGTTTCTCCTTCTTGTAGTAAGACTTCAACCAGTTCTTTTAAAGTCCCTTTGACCGGTTGTGGGACATGCACAATTGGCACTCCAGACACATTACTTACAGTATTTATAGAAATAGAAATAAATATATTTCTCACCTTTGTCCTAGATTGCTCTATGTTTATGATGAATTCTCTTAATAATTCATCAATATACTTAGAAAACTTCTTCAAGAACTCTATCCATCCTGCATGCTCAAAGATAGATGTCACTTATTCATCCACGAGCAGATGGGAATCATCCTCTTGTTTTGATTTATTTTTAATCCCCATATTGGCTTGAGTTATGTTTCCTTTGATTCTGTGCAAATTGGTTGCAGGCCTTCTTACTTAGTTGCAGAACTGACGAATTTGGCTATGGAACCTCTGTTCTTAACTGCAGAACCTCTGTTCTTAGCTACAAAATCCTCTGTTCTTTACTGCGGAATACAAATTTAATTCATTTTTTCTCAAAAAATCACTCTGAAAATTATTTCACTTGCTTCTTGTGGTAATGATTACTAATGATAACCATACCACCACTTATTCCATCCAAATCATCTTCATGATTACAAACTTGTAATCATAATGTATAAATAGATGACTCATCATACCAACTTTGAAATTAAGTCAAATCACACATGCAAACATTTAATTTAACCCTAAATAAGTTAAAAGATATAATTACCGTCCTTGATGATGTAATCTTTTTGTTATGATGACTTGTCATTCCTATAAGTGGATCAAAACATGGTTAGATAAGATAGCTGGAATTCAAAATAAATCCCTTTTATTTGAACTAGCCAAAAGAATAGGTCAACCACCATTTTATGGTTTTCAATTGACCTTTGAGAGATTTATTTTTTATTTTTTTATTTTTTTATTTTTTGGGAAATAAAATGTCATTTACTGGTTTTCATCTTCTTCCCTTTATTCTGGATCTATCATCTGGTTCTTCCATATGATAAAATTCTTTATCTACTTTAATCTTCCTTAAGAATTCATCCTTAGTGGGAGGGTTCCTATAGAGTTTCAGCGTATGTCCATTGACCAAGAGTGTTTTGCTACTGCCATCAATGGGAAGTAACTGAATAGAACCATTGTCAAATATCTGCTCAATCTGATAGGGTCCCAACCGTCTAGTTCTCAAATTTCCCTTGAATTGTTGGTACTTAGAATCGAACAAAAATGCCCAGTCTCCTACTTTGAATTTCCTTCTCTTGATATGTGTGTCATGCCATTGCTTCCTTTTCTCTTGAATTATCTCTGCCTGTTAAAGTGCTTCCATCCTTAATTCATCTAACTCATTGAGTTGAAGGATTCTTTCTTTTTGAGCTGCATCCAACTCAATTCCCACCTTAACTACTGTCCTCAATGTTTGAATTTCAAACTCTATAGGCAAAAAGGGATTTTTCCCATAGACTAACTCATATGGTGAAAACCCTGTTGTAGTTTTCCAAGTTGTATTATAAGCGCAAAAAGCTTTAGGTAGTCTCTTTACCCAATCTTTTCTCCCAACTTCAATTATTTTGGTAAGGATGTTATCTAATTCTCTATTTGTTACTTCAAATTTTCCATTTGATTGTGGGTGGTAAGGAGATGACTTCCTATGATTGATTTGGTAATACCTTGTGAAAGCTTGGATCATATTAGACATGAATTGTTGTCCCTGATATGAAACAATGCTGCTCGATGCTCCAAACTTTACCATAATTATGTTCCAAAGGAAACCAATAACTGCTTCTTCAGTGGTATTTTTCAATGCCTGCACTTCTGCCCATATTGTCACATAGTTAGTACACACAAGAATATATTCCTTCCCTTGTGAAGGAGGATTAAAGGGACCAACAAAATTCAATCCCCATCTCTCAAATGGTTCAACCACAACTTGAGGTTGAAGAGGCATTTCATTGGTGAAAGTTGGTTGTCCCATCCTTTAACAAGGATCACACTGCTTGATATATCTCTTCACATCCTTGTACAGAGATGGCCAATAATAACTAGTGCTAAGTATCTTATGAGCTGTTCTTTTCATTGAATAGTGTCCTCAACTTGTTTCATCATGACATGATCGGACGATGTCAAATATTTCATCCTCTCTCACACACCTGCATAAAACAAAATCAGGATCAAATTTAAATAGCATTCCATTTAACCATTTGAATTATGCACTGGTTTTGATTAACTTCTTTATTTGTTTCTTAGTGAAAGAAGGAGGAAAATTCCCTATTGCAAGATAATTTTCCATATCAGCAAACTATGGTGTAACTGCTAAGATTGCAAACAATTGTTCATTTGGAAATTTATCCTTGACTGGATCTTGCTCCCCTGTAGTGGTTAGTCTTGACAAAAAATCAGCTACCACATTATATTTACCTGGATTGTTCAGAATGGTAATATCAAATTCTTGCAAAAGTAATAATCATCTAATTATTCTTCCTCTAACCACTGGTTTGTTCATTAAATACTTAATTGTTGAATGATCTATGTGTACAAATATCTTGTACCCTATAATGTAATGTCTAAATTTATTGATTGCATAAATCACAACAAGAAATTCTTTTTCAGTGGTGGTGTAATTATTTTTAGTGGGAGTAAGATTCTTGCTAAGATAATAAATGACATACATCTTTCCTTCCTCGTCTTTCTATCCCAAAACTGCACCAATGGAATAATTTGAGGCATTTTTTTGGATATGAAATGGTTTTTCCCAATTAGATCCTCTCAATATTGGGCCACTGATTTTTTTTAATTTCTTTAAAAGCATATTGACACTTTTCATCCCAAAGAAATTCACAATCCTTGGTGAGAAAATTAAATATGGGGGAAATTTGTTTACTGAAATCTTTTATAAAGCGCCTATAATATCCATCATGCCCTAGAAATGATTTGATATTTGTGGGGGTTTGAGGAATAGGTAAATCTGAAATGATCCTAATTTTGTTTTGATCCACCTGAATTCCTCTTTTTCAAATATGGTGTCCTAATACAATCCCCTAATCCACCATCATCAAAAACTTTTCATCACTAAGAGACAAATTGTATTGTTCACATCTTGTTAACACTCTATCTAGATTTCTCAAAGCATCTTCAAATGTATCTCTGTGTATAGTGAAGTCATCCATATATACCTCAACACAATCATTTGTTAGATCAACAAAGATTGCAAGTAAAACTCTCTAGAAAGTTGTAGGAGCATTGCATAAACCAAATGGTAACACCCTATAGGAAAAGATTCCCCATGGACATGAAAATGTAGTTTTTTCTTGATCTTCAGTAGTAACTCTGATCTGATTGTATCCACTAAAGCCATCCAAGAAAGAAAATTATTGTTTACCTGAAAGGTTATCTAGGACTTGATCTATGAATGGTAAGGGAAAATACAATCTCATTGTGGCTTTGTTCAGTTCCCTATAGTCAACACATATTATCTATTTTCCATTATTTTTGGGAACAATTACAAGAGGAGATACCCACTTACTATCTAAGATAGGGTAGATAAAACCTACTTGTAATAGTTTTTCAATTTCTTTTTTAACTATATCCCTTAAGGTTAGTTTAATCCTTCTTTGTGGCTGCCTAACTAGTTTAACGTTTTCAATATAGATGTGATGAGTGTAGATACTTAGGTGAATCCCCTTCATGTCTTTATAATCCCAAGAAAAATCTTTAGTATGATTTTTTAGAACATCAAACAATTTAGCTTCTTCATCATCCTTCAACCAACTATTAATGTTTAAAGTTTTACATGGTTGAATTTCAACATGCTTGGTTCCAATATGTGATGAACTGATTTTTGGGAAGGGTTTCATTAAAGTATTTAATGGACATGCATGTGGTAACAACATATGGTATGTAGAAACATCTCTAAAAGTTCCTTGAGATAGAATATTGGAAAAAGGACATTAATGAGAATTATGATACTTATCTCTTTGCAGGCCAAACTCTTCACCACTGCTACTTTCTAGAAATTCTTCACCACTTCCTGATGTACTTAAAACTGAAGCACCTGATTCATCCTTTACCCATGAAAAATCTCATTCCTCTGAAGTGAAATTATTTTTAATCAAAGAGAAAAACTGTTGTCGTGGTTCTGGAACTAAATGTGTTGGTTTCGGAACTATAGCCGCAGGTTCCAGAACTATAGTTGCATGTTCCAGAACTAAGTTCACAGGTTCTAGAACTAAGTTTGTAGGTTTTAGAACTATTTATGATTGCTTTGAGGATAGTTGGTTCTCATTCAATGGTGGATTGATCATCTCTTCTACTTCTCTTACATAATCCTGTAATGTGATCATAGCCAAAGAAGACAAATTTTTGTTATTAGTTTTAGGAGAATCAACCCATAATTGTTCATGATTGTTAGTAAAAGGTCATGCAGTAGGATATAAGGAAATTTGTTTAGAGTTCTTTCCATTTGAGATTGTCTTATCACCTAACCTGTAATCAATTAAAATAATAAATTTAGCTAACCATGGTCTACCCAAAATAATGGGATAACCTAATGTTTTACCTTTTGTCTAGAGTATAAAGAAGTCAACTGGATATTCCCATGACTCCACCATAACCACCATGTCTTCAATAATTCCTTCTGGTTTTGCTACATACTGGTCTTCCATCTGCAATATGGTATTAATAGGTTATACACCCGTTAATGTTAATGTTTTCAGAGTATTCACTGTCATTACATTGATAGCTGCTCCCAAATCTACCAAAAAATTATGTATATCCTTATTTCATATAGAGATAGAAATAATAGGACTTCCAGGATCTCCGTATTTGAGAAGTAAAATTTTTCCTACTAGTAAATTAGCAAGTTTCCCATCTAATTTGATAGTCTTGGGGTGTTGTTTCTTCCTTCCAGGATTTTTCATACATAATAGTTTGATTAATTTTTTCAATTCTGTAATGTCATTAATTTCTTGTAATAGTGGTGTTTCAATATTTAATTTCCTTGATTCATGTACCAATTCAGACTCCTTGATTTCTATAGCTTCTTTAAATATCTCTGGAAATGGAGTCTCAGTAGTGTTGCTATCTGACTCCTTTTCTTTTCTTTCTATATCCTTTTTTGAACAATAGTACTAGGAATTTAATTTTCTTCTGTCATTTTAGTGATTATAAGGGGTGGACTGTTAATGACTTTCCCAGATCTAGTTTGAATATCCTTATAATCCATAACATGTAAATGAACGGATTTTTATGGTTCTATTTTATAAAAAGGAGTTGTTTGTTTGTTTCTTGTATTTGCTACTAGCTGTGCTGGTATTTGCATTTGGACTACATTATCAGTTTGCGAATTTTGTGCAGAGGATCCCATGACGACCTGTTGATTATGATTTGGATATGTTCTTCTTTGAGCATAATTACTAGGGTTCAATCTAGGTTGTGACCAAACATAAGGATTTCGTTGACCAGCCCATGCTTGTTGATGTCCCTGATCATACCAAGCTTGATTTTCCCAATCTTGATGGTTCCAAGTTGGTTGAGGTACCTAAGCTGGTTGCCCTCGATTGTGTGGTACTGAATGAGTAGCCCATGGCATCTTCTAGGGATTAGGGATGTATCTTGGCATAAACTACCCTTGGTTATGTTGTCTCTGAACAAAATTCAATTATTCTATTGTAGATGAGGCACTTGTTTGTTTAAGATGATTCTTAATAACTGGAAGTAAAGAACAAACATCAATATCATATTCTTTAGATTCACAGATAAGACACATTTCTATTTTATCCAAAGGACAGTCTCTTAGTGCATGCTTCTTCCTACATCTAGGACAATACATAGCCAATCATTTAGTTTTTTCATTTGATTTAGCTTGTAATCCATCCATAGTAGAGGTTAATTGCACTAAAATGTATTTTTTAAAGTTTTCTAACTCATCCATTAGTTTTTTCATATCTGGATTCAAACTTTTCACTGATTTTCCTTTTCTAGGTCTACCTCTCGTTTCGGAATAACTTCTACAAATATCCTTAATTTCATTCATTCTTAATTGATTAATGTCTCCACCTCCTATCAAGTTAAGGGCTTCCCTAGATTCATCATCCAAACCTTTAAGAAAAATGGTTTTACTTAACTCCTCTTGAAGTAAAAATCCACATCTTTTGCTCACAAAGAGGAATATGTCTAAATAGTCTTCTATGTTTTCATCTTCTTCCTGCTTGATTTTGAAGAATTCTTCCTTCCTATTTCTCCCTCTACAATAATCTTGGTATTTTTCTAGGAAGGCAGTTTCCATTTGTGCCCAAGTGCTAATAGAGTTGGATGGTAATCCCACGAACCACCTCATTACTGCATCCTTCAAAGTGGATGGAAACAACTTGATTTATTTATCATCTATGTTATAATCATAGGTCTGACATAACACATTGAACTCAAATAGAAACTGGTCAGGATCTTTAGATAACATCCCTCTAAATGTGGGTAAATGTGCAGGTGAGATATTTTCATTGATGTATCATCATCTCCCAATTGGATTGGATAAGTAAAGGTCCTATCAGGTTCTCTCTCAACTTCTCATGCCATTTTAAAAATATTTTCTGAATTTTCCTCCCAATCAATGTGGTAAGTGGTATGCCTTGGGGAAGGTGAAAAATCAGGAGTAGGAGGTTAACTACTCAATTGAGAATCAAAACTCACCCTAAATGGATCTTGAGTAATAATCCTTCTCCTAGAAGTTCTTCTTCCTTTAGGTGACTAATCTAAGAATTCCAAAGGTTGCAGTTATGTTTCTTGTATGATAGGGGATGATGGTGCCTCCAATTCTTGATCAATTTCCTTAATTTTATTAGAGGATGATATGAATTCTTGTGAATATGTTTTTGGGAGGAATCTACCCTATGAGTCTTTTGGTCTACTCATATATTTTATGATATAGTAGGGAAGATCCTTCAACTACTAGATGTATGATTTGTTTCTCTTTCTAACACATAATTATAAAATTCCAGCTAGTGTGTCCATGACAGTGGTGCCAAAAATTATGGGTTTTGTTATTCCCTTCAGCTAATCAACTTCTTGCTGATGTCATATCAAATCAGGGGTGTGTCTAAAGCTATATGCAACAAGAGTAATTTTATTGATCTAGTAGTTGACTATAGTTATTTTTGTTTTTTTGGGGGATCTTTTCAATGTCTTAAGGACTTCTTGGTAAAACCTTATTTAAATCATACCATGAAAACTTTCTGAAAGTAAACACAATAAAATCTTTATTGAAAGCAAACACATTGTGCAGAATGGAAACAAACACACTTGTTGGAAATAAAAAAACTCAATTTAGAATGCTTGAAAACAATTGCAAGAAATATAAGAATCTATCTAAAAACTTGCAGGAACAAGTACACAATAGAGTTTAACTGGAAGAATTAAAACAATAGAGAATTACTAGATCTAAGCTATTTGCTGGAGAAAAATACCAAACAAATGAATATCCTGGTACTTGGGGGAGTAGGCCTTTTCTCCTCCTCGAATCAAGATTTAACAACTCAGAATTCTCTCAAACAGGAATGGCTATTTCATTGATAAAAATTTTGATATTACAAAATGTACTAGATATGAGTACTTAGTCTATATTTCTCCTCTTTTCTATCTCTACTTCATATCATATTCTATTGTTATATCTTTATCTACTGCAAGTTTTATTTTATATACATTTTACAATCATAGTTGTCTGAACGATTCTGATGAAATCGAATCGTGCCCAAAATAGATGCTAAGTCAAATTGTGGCTGATCAGAAAACTATAAGATAATTATCCCTAGATCTGTGTTCAGAAATCTTCTCATAATTTCCTTATTTAAAGGGTCATTGATGAAAAATATTCTGATGTGGTTAGGATAGATAAACTTCCATCGGTTCTGGAAATTCAGAAAAGTTCCAGAACCATAGGAAATCGTTAAGAATCAAAACCATGTGAGTTCCAGAGCTATTCCCAGGAGTTCTGGAACTAAGTCGAAAAATTCTAGAACTAAATACTAGAGTTCCAGAACTAATACTAAAAGTTCTGAAACTAGATGATGACTGTGTGATGGAGTTCTGGAACTAGCTTGGAAGTTTTGGAACTAAGATAGGTGGGAATAGATGATACCAAAAACATATTAAATGCTACCTGCTTCATTTCCTTGATTGATTAGACCTACTTTATTACAAAAATAAATTTCAAACACACACTTTGTCAGGAATTTCAGATCTTTTAAACATTAGAATCACAATCAATCAAAAGATAGACAATTACATCCTAACTCATATAAGATCAACTAAAAGTCACAAAATGCAATCAAACTTAATAAAAAGGAGAGTAAGATGAGATCATATATTATACATTAATCAGGCATATTCTGGCCTCATAAACCCTCCTCTCTCCCTTTTCTATTTATTCAAGTTCTTTCACTTGTTTGGGGGTTACTTCATTTCTTTGTGCTCTTACATTTTTCAGAGTTAGAGAATTTTGGAATGCTTGTTGATTTTTTGGATCTATTGGTGATTTTTTGGGCTTGTAAAAGCTTAGTGTGGAACTCTTGGATCAAACTCCACCATGGAAAGGTAGGAGCTATACTCTTGTAAAATATGTTTCCTTTTATATTGTGTATATGTGAATTTTTTTTGGAGTGTTTTGGTATGCTTGTGGGTTGCTTAGATAGATTTTTTAAGTGTGGTGTAAGAAGGGAATATCAAGACCTTACATGTGGGGAGGAATAAGAGTTTATTTCATGTTTTTGGAGGGAGTTGGGTTGGGTGCCCCACCTTGGACAAGAAATTGCTTGCATTTCTTACTTGATCTATTTTTATGAGGGAGCCATAAGATATTGTAGGGAGGAATAATAGAATGTGGGAGGTATAAGAGGTAATTGAGGGAGGAATAAGAGTGTGGAGGGATTTTGAGATGTTTATTGGAGGGATTGTAGGTGGGAACCCATTTCCCATTGGGAGGCACATATGACCTCCCCATAGATCTTACTCCTTTGGCTTTTTCATGATGAATCCTTGTGTATTTTTTACTTTCATTCTTGTGATTGTAGTTGTATTGGTTGGATTTTGGTATTGTTGTTGAATCTTGTATTGTGATCTGGAATCTTTTTTTGTTGCTATGAGTTGAATCCATTTTTCATTACAATGTGGATGTGGCTTGGGGGACAATGAGGAGGATGGCTTCACTTCCTCATTGGAATTCTTGTTTGGGTGGAGAGTGTTGCATCTCCCACATTTTTTATTGTGATCAAATGAAGCATGGTGGATCTCTCTTGTTGGTGATGTGAAGGATGGAGATTTTTTGGTGTCCTCTAGAAATATTTCCTTGTGAGAAAGCCTTCCTGTTATTCCCACTTAGGCTAGAAGACTTGTAATATTATATTCCTTTTAGCTTTCATTCTTGTAAGTTTTTCCCACTTCAAGTGGAAGACATTGTATGAGTATATGTGAAGAAAAAATGTTGTTTTGATTATTGCATTTAAAATTTGAGTTGTATATTATAAGGAAAGGAAAATAATTGTGTTAGTAAAGCTAGATGTTAAGATAGAAAAGATTTTTTTAAAGAGGAAATATTTCATTTCATTGAAGTAGGTTTAATCCCACAAAAATATGTTGTTATTGTTCAAAAAACTAAGTTGAATAAAATATACAAATGCATTGAAACCCTAGGAGAGGGTGTAAAAAAAAAAGTAAATAAATGAAACTTGTAAGTCTCTTCCAAGATCTTGAAATGGCCTCTAATGGTTTCTCTTCCTCCTCCAATAATATTCAAAACATAAGAGAGACAATGAGCCAAATTAAAAGAGAAAGAAGCCTTCATAAGCATGCTTTAGGGTTAGTTTCCCTTTTTCCTCATCAAGGGTCATAATTGAATCCATCCAAGGGATGAGATTCATCCCTACAAAAAGTAGGTTGAGATTCATTGAGTGGAATTTACTTTTTAATTTAAATGTTTTAATTTCAAAAATATGGGTTGAATTTTTCAGGGGTTACTTATGCGGTAAGGAAGTGTTTATTATCTTAACCCAATATTAAAGGAGGGACTGTCGACACTAAAATTTTCCTCCATAATTTCTATTTCATTAATGTATGTATTAGGAATAGGATGTTGTTAAGTATAATTAGTAGTAGCGTCTGATAGAAGATAACGGCGCCATCAGTACGGTGTTGCCAATAATGTGGAGTACGATAACAGTCAAAGTACAATAGGAATGTTGTAAAAAGTAAATATTTGTCGTAAGTGGTCCGGTAATGTTAAAATGTCAAAGTTTGGGTAATTAGAGAAGTAGGGTCTACATGATTAGGAATTAGAAATATTATATTGGTAATAAAGACAAGGAGTGAGGTCATAAATATTTTGTGTATTTTATTTGTAAAAAGTCTAAAAATGTGGAACCCATGTAAAATGATAAGGTTTATCTTATCTTAATAGATAAGCCTACATGTACAGATAAGAGTTAAGGTATGGAATATGATTCGTCAGAGTGGATTTCTTATCCTATCTTAGAGATAAGATGGATAAGCCTGGAAGTTCTATAAATAGAGAGGCTACCCCCCTCATTTAGCAAAGAAAAGAAGTAGTGAGAAATATTGTAGGAAGTGTGCGAAGGAAGCCATCAGTTAAAGGTGTGTTGAAGAAGCCATCAAGAGATTACATCCACCAAACTAAAGGCTATGCATTAGCAAATAGATTACATCCACCAAACTAAAGGCTGTGCATTAGTAAATAATCATAGCACGAGGAGTTCCCGATGAAGAATTATCATAGTGCCGGATTGGTGATGACATTTTTGTTCCATTTCTGGGACCATTCCTTGTTGGTGGATTTTCTGGAGAGATATTCCCACTTAGTGAAAAATCAATTGGAGGGTAACCTTGTTTTTATTGTGCATAGTAGTTACCATGGTAAAGTCATTTTTACCGTGAATAGTAGTTACCATGTTAAAGTCATTTTTACCATGAATAGTAGTTACCCTGGTAAAGTCCTTTTTGCTGGGAATAGTAATTACCGCAGTAAAGTCACTTTTTACCGTGAATAGTGTTTACCACAGTAAAGTCAGTTTTTATCGTAGTAAGTAAAGTTTTACCATAGTTTACCGTGGTCATTTCTATTTTACTGTAGAAAGGTGTAAAGTCACTTTCTAGTATAGTGATTCCAATTATTTGTGCACATAAGACTTGTTGGTTGTATTTCACGGTGGTTACTTTTGAAAATGGGAAAGATTCCTATTTTTTCAGCTCAATCTAATGAAGATGCTTCTTCTTTCATTCAAGAGTTTAAACGATCTTGTATTTGTAATGGCCTTATAAGAAGGGAACAATGGACTGAACTTTTTCCTACCTTTTTGGATGGTTCAGCACTTAGGTGGTTTGAAACACTAGGTGATAATGTGAAAAATTCATGGGATTTATTAATTGAAAGTTTTCTTGAAGAATTTGGTGAACAACAGAAATATGCAGATCTTATGATCGAGATCACAAAGATATCCCAAGGAGAGAAGGAGAAGATAAGGGATTATCATGCTCGTGTTCTAGAGCTAAGGAGGAAGCTCGATGCCCAGATCCGGAAGGAAGGACTAGCGGATGGGTTGATGAATGGCATGGATAATCTCCTCTGTAAGCACTTCATTCTTGGGATGAAACCAGAGATCAGACAATGAGTGAAGTATGACCGCCCAGCTACCATTGAACAAGCAAAGGAGGTTGCAAGAAGGCAAGAAGAAAGAATGGAAGAGGAGCCCAAAGAAATTGTTGCTAAAGTAGAGCCTACACCAGCACCTTTGGTCCAGAATCCACAACCACTCCCGGTGAGCACAAATATTTCTCCTAGTACATCTACTGAGTATGAAGATCTGCTCAAAAAGATGGGTCAATTAACTATTAATCTTCTTCAAGGAAAGAAATTTAGTTCTCAGGCAGGAGATAGAGGTCCAAAAAGAAATATTTCTGAAGTTGTTTGTTAGGGTTGTTATAAAAAGGGTCATTATAAGTATAATTGTCCAGATAGAGCTTCTACATCTGGTACAAGAGATAATGATAAAGGAAAAGCACCTGTGAATTCTCTTGATGTAGTAGATAAGAGTAGAAATAATGAAGTAGATGTGTTTTGTAACAAAAAGAAAGAAAGAAAAAGATAATCAAGATGGAACTGATCCTAAGAAGATGAAAGGAGAAACTATTAAGAAACATAGGAGAAGAAAGTTGGGTGTGCAGGATTTTCTGATTTCACAGGGGCAAGGACCCTCTCAATATTGGAGATTCTGTCAAAAGGCAGCAAAT
>CM034153.1:64819162-64839653 GCA_019776745.2 Taxus chinensis | reverse complement strand
TTTTTAAAGCTTTAGGCCAATTCTCCCAAATTATACTCTATATGTTTTTAAGGTTGGGTCAACTGTCATTAAAGTTTAATGGAAGAAGGGTAAACATATCCACAAACTATTACCTTTATGGGGAGAGAGGTAAATCAACACGTCTGTTTTTTATTCTAAAGGAATAAGAGGGCATTCAACGAGCAAACACACCATTAATTTTTGTACGAACTAGGAAACACTCACCCAACAAGGATAAACACAATATTCAAGATTTGTCCACTAATTACAAGAACATAATCATTCCTAGTGGGTTGTCTACAAGTCCGCAAAAGAATTCACAAGAATCCATTAAAGAAGAATAAGTACTTTTACTTATCTACTATGGTTTAAACATGTTTGTTGTTTTTGGCGAAAACACTTTTCTCACATATAGACAAGAAATTTATCAAATCTACACCCCTATTAAACGCACAAGGATACCATCACAAAAATCATAATACAAGGAATATTTAACATAAGAACCCACATACTCACTAGAAAGCATCAACTTTAAGCCACAAAGCAATTATCTTTCAACATTGGCTTGATAACCAAGAGTTACAGTTTCCAAGGAGACTACCATTATCAAAAATACCATTGATATAATTCATAAGTTTAATTACACTAACAATCACTCTAGGTCTGGTCCAAAATACTCAACCATCCATAATGTCCTCCACGTAATTCAAATTAAATATGTCATAAAATGTTATTCATGGAATTTTAAAAAAATTTAATGCAATGTAGAATTATTTATAGGTCAGAGGGAAAGCAAACACACTTATTTACACACCAATACTTGATGGGATTAATTCTAACCATAATTAACCAAAGATGCCTACAATCTACAATTCACTATTTTATAATGAAATAAGGAAATCCGGACACCATTAGCATGCCATTGTCGAGAAGCCACTCCTGGCCAAAAAAATTTCCACTAACTTCCATACCAGCCCAAAAGCAATCTGATCCTACATAATTATCAACAATAATCCCACTTCTATCTGACAAGGTTTCAACTCTTATCGTTTTGGAAGAGAATCACCACACCCCGCTAACAGATTCCAACTTCGAACGCACAATACAACAACTCTCTATCTATCAAGTCGAGAAACGAACAGTCACTCTAGCTCCTAGACACCCTCAAGGTTTTGTTCATCCCAAACCAAGGCATAACTTTAAGAACCTAAGAATACATCAAGACAACAGCGTGTACATCAAACCACAAAATGTCACAATACAAGAAGCATAGACCAACTCATCATCACACAAGAGTAACACGTACGTTTAGCTAAGTCCAACACCATAATAGCTCCGATCACCACACAACAAAATCCAAGAAATTCGACAATCAAGGAAGTGGCTACGTACCGTAATGCAAAGTCTGAAAATTCTCACAAAAAATAATCACTAAAAGAGCCTCAAACTTCCTCAATCCAATCATAAATTAAGATGGGTCCTTGATAAATAAAACAAGATTCGAATGTTAAACACAAAATTTATCACCACCATCACCGCCACAGCCCTTCATGGCTTGTCAAATAGGGTTACTTTGCTTCGAGGTATGCTCTAATGAGAACTCACAAAGTTGATCAAAGGTGACACAAAGACAACATCCCACTTACTCACTCGATGATTGATCCCAAAATGACCCAAAGCTAATTAGTCTAACTACTGAAGGAAAGTGGGGGATTAATGACAAAACCTTCTATTAACTCTTCCTACCGTAAACACAACCACTATTGTCCACCACAAATCACACCATATAACTTATAATTCCAACAAATTCATAAGGAGGGTCTCAAAAGGGCTTATATAACACCATCATACAAATAAATCAAATTAGACTTGCAAAATAACACATTTTCCAAAGGGGAACCAGTTTCCACTACACTAGAAGTGCCAAACATCAATTTAATCTAACATTCTTTTTACCTGGGTTTAGAAAAAATTCCACATAAGCACATCACACAACTCAAGAACTTATTATTTTATTATATTTTAATCTGACCGTTCAAATAATCGAGTATTTTAATATTTTCTTCATAATTTTTTTTTTCAATTTTCACACAAGGTTTTTTTTCAAGATTTAAAGTTGCTAAGGTTTTCTAGTTCATTCTCCTTTTCTAGTGTGCCCAAAGGTCCACTTTTTGAACCCACCGCTCGATACCAAGTGTAGACCCCACTAATGCAACAACGCAAAGACCACCCGAGCAAGTACAGATAATTTTTTTTTTTTGACTTTTTTGATGTATAGCATGACACAATAGGTTGTCACAAAGGTACGACTAACTCTTCAAAAAACTTGGATTCAATGAAATGAACTTATGGAAAAAAAACAGAAACAAATAACACCCAACAAGGACAATTCACTTACTGTTTGACAGGCACCACAAAACAGAATCACCACAATACATAGTCAGCTATTGGGAAAAAAAAATACCCTCCACGGTTTACAATCCCTTAAGGTTTATGCATTTCCAAAACGGTTTTTAAAGCCTGCCTTACAATCTACTACAAATTCTGTTTGGTTCGAGCATCTTTTTCAAAAAGGTGATCCTATTACTTTAGTAATCTAGACGAACACCAGGCAACAAGATTTATGAAAGAGGTTCAACTAAAGACTGGAAAAGCTAACAAAACTTGTTTGACCAAAAGGGACACCTTTCATCTCTCACAAGGTTGCACAAGCGATGAGTGTAACCTCTAATTGAAGTAGAGTGTGATTACAACAGTTATCAAAAAATCCTACAAAACACCAAGAGGGTGAAAGTCCATCCTTAGGCCCATAGAGATAGATATCGTTCTGATAGGGCGTGTGGAAGAAATTTCCTCAGCACAAAAGAGGCTGATGAAAAAGACACTTTTGTTCCGGGGGCGGAAGTGAGGGGCCTGGGAGAGAAAAGAGAAAATTTTTTACCTAGGTGTGCAAGATGGGCCAAAATAGACTCCTTTATCTCCAGCATGCAAGGACGGGCCAGAAAGAGAATCATTCTCTCCTGGTCACGCAAGACGGGCGCACAGGAGGCTTTTCCTCTTCTATGAACTTCAAAAGGCCATAAATTTTGATAGGGAACTCCATTTTAGGAAAAACAGGAATTTTCATAAATCTCTCGACGTCCTATTTACACAGAAACATTAATAATTTAATTTGGATAAATATTTAAAAAATCAATTCTGAGAAAAATCTGCGCTGGATTTTAAAATGAAAACTTCTAACATTTGAATTATAAAATATTGTTCAATTTCCTCCTTCCTTTCTCAACATGCCAAACATATGTGGATGGTTGTTCTTAGAGGAGTTTAGGATGGATTGAAAGGTAAAATTTATTTGGTTGATTAGCAATTCAGAATTTGTAACTTTTCAGAGCAAAACGACTACAATTTAACTTTTGTTCGATTTGAAAAGATCCTTAATTAACCTTTTCTTAAGTGGTTTAGTTTGTTTGCATGTCATTTGGGTCTTATTATGTTCAATTTAATGTTTCATTTCATTTTCCATGGTTGCAAGGCACTCCGTATATTTTTTGATAAATATATGCAGTTATACAATGAAAAAAATAGAAATCAGACTTAAACTTGAATGGATCTATTTCACTTGTCATACTTTAGGAATTTGAATTCATTTTAATTTTACCATGTTCGATTTCCCTCAATCCAAAAATGTGAAAAGAGAATGCAGTACTAATTTCCCAAAATAGCACTTCAAATGAAATAGAGTAATATATTTTCTTCATGCGTATTTCCCATCTTGCAATTAGAGGATTTCATAATACATTTCAACAATCAGATTTCAAACCATTTATGAAAAATAATACAACTTCTATTAATTCAAATGATTCTTTTAAAACTTCTCTCCCATTTTTCTCTTTCAAAACCCAGATTATAGAATGCTCATCTTTCACAAAAATAGATTACACAATATGTCTTTTACATTCGAATATAGAATTTCATTTCTAAAATAGAGCTACTCTTCATCACAAAACATATTACATTGTCATCCACTTGAAGTGGGAAATGGTTTTACAAATAGAAATCTCATAAGGGAATGTCAAAAATGCTTATTTCTCAACTCCAAAACAACAGAATGAATTTCCATCATTCTTTAATGTGATCACAACAGAACATGTGGAAAATTAAATGCTTTCAACCCAAAAAATACATCCAATGAAAAGGAGAATCCATCTTCTTCATTGGCCCCTGAGCCCCAACCACAATGAAATAGAAAATGCATTTCAACTCATGGCAACAACAGGCTTCCACATCACAAAGGCAATCTTTCGCATGCACATTTCATAATTAAAACAAGGACCAAAACAACATGTAGTTTACAACCACATTAAGACATAACAAACTATACTCAGGCTTCATCATGTAAGCCAAAGGAGAAAGAAACTATGGGGGATGCTACTTATGCCTCCTGAAGGGAAAATGGGTATGACCACCTAAGAACAAATTGACAAAATTAATATCATTTCAAATCCCTAACATACCCTTATGCCTCCCCAAAGTACCTCTTATTTCTCACAATTTCTTATCCCTCCCAAATTTCTTATGCCTCCCCAACCTCTTATTTCAATTCCCTGACATACCCTTATGCATCCCCAAAGTACGAGTAAATAAATCCAAGCCATTTCTTTTTACAAGGTGGAATCCAAATCCCAACTCCCTCCACACTTATACCTCCCAAAACAAACTTATGTCTCCCTCAAGAGTACCCCATAGTTTTCTACTACACCATCCCTAAGCCACCTACCCTACCAACCAACAAATAAAACATCACATTCAAGCATTCAACCATTTACATATGCATAAATTAAAATAAAAGCATTTCAAGATCCAAAATCCTACCTCTCCATGATGGAGTCTGTTCCAAGGTTAAAAGAAAACAAGATTTCTAATGTAAAATAGTATAAGATCAACAATCCACAAATATGCAACAATGTCCAATATTCTCCAAAAGCAAGACCTCATTAACCCCAAAATAAGTCTCTCAAAATGAATTTATAAAAGTGGAGCAACCCCAAAACAAGGTAATGAATTCAAATTTTATAGAAGAGGGAAGAGAAGAGGATCAAGTGGATCCATGTAGGATGCCACTTCACACATCCTCAACCCCGGCACAAATTCCACTTCATTCTCCAATGCATAACAAATAGGTGGGTGAATAATATGACAATTTTACTTACACACTCAAACAAGAACACACCCCATAAGGACTAAAATTAAAAACATGTAAGAAAAGTGCAATTACAACATTCAACTTGACTTACAAAAATGCATAAAGAAGCGATAAATTTAACTATCCAACCATAAGTAACATTGGCATATAACTTTAAGAGGCACGGGACAAGTTTAACTTGTCCCACAAGTATCCAAAATCGGCCTCCAAGGACACATTCGAATTTCAAAGAAGATGGAGTGTTAGATACTCCAAAATCAAATTACACATCTCTTACACATCACTTACATATTTCTTACAACAATTTAATTTTAGGCCAACAACTCTAATAATTACTTTCTTATGACCCAATTTGATTAATTAATTTTAACAATATGATTACTCATATTAATTTACCACAAATAATAAATAATGAAAGGGTAAACACATCACTTAATAAACACATACAGACATCAATAAAAAGGAACCAAATAAATAAATATACATAACCCTTGGTAACATTTAAAGGTGATCCCCCCCCATGGGAATCCCTAACAATAAACAAACAAACACACACACACACACGAACAATAGAAGTTTACTTAGTGACCTTGTTGAATTCATCTAGAATTCCAATGTGGTTGGTCTCTGATCCCCCAATGTGTGTTGCGATATTTTAACTAGTAAAACACAAATACCGCCTTCGGTCTCGTGGCCACATCAGAACATCCAAATGAATATAATATAGTTCCGAAGTCATTTATATATATGTCAATCACAACAATCATCAATCCAATCAACAATGCCACTTAAAATTTCATCAACAACTATATCATTATCAATTTTAATGCAATTTTCATTTTCCAGGTCTACTCAAAATATCCAAATATCACATGTCCGAACAACATCTACAATGTAATGATGCCAGACAGTATATCAATATCAATATAGAAAATGTCTCTAATAATCATCATGCATCATATATGAATCAGAGTCAGCAATAATCCATGATATAACATCTAATTATCATACTATAACAATTTCCATGGTATAGTCAACAATGTCATGATCAGTATCAAAAGGTGTTAAAGGGAAGTGGGGACTACACTTTCCAAGTCTCCTCTAAATCAATTTTTCCCTTTTCTTCTTCCTCTTACCCTCCCACATAGCCTATACCCTTTATTTTTAGAAAACACACTATTTTATATTCTCTTCACCCCCTTATTACATGCCTTTAAATTGGCTAAATATTTTACAAATAATAAATCATATTTATGAACATACAAGTCAGGATAATATTTGCAATGTAAAGGCCTTATGGGATAAGGTATTTACAAATATATTTCAATAATATGGAGTGGATACTACTTCACCTATTAAGAAATAGGTGAATAAAATATTCCAAATTTATTGCTCCATTCTAATCCTAGTGAAGAACATCACCAACAAGCCTAGAATGATATATTGATGATGTTACTCACCAAGGAGGATACTGTAACACCCACAAAAACTTCCACTTGAGACCCAAGAACAACCTAGGTTTAGTTAGAAGAATAATGGAATAATTTTTTTTAAAGTGTTTAAAACAAAACCCAGAATCCATTACAACAATTATCAAATCATGTTACAAAACACTAAGAGAGTGAAAGTTATCCCAAGCACAGTTAGATTATCTTCTTGTGGGGCACAAGAAGAATTTTATCTCAGGTGCAGAAGAGGGAAGTGGGGACAATTTTATCCCGGGCGCGGGAAGAAACTTTTTTTCGATTTTGCACTTAGATTATTTTCGAAGCCCAATGAAGTAAAAACTTCCAGAGGCCATAAATTTTGATAGGGAACTCGTTTTTTGGAAAATGAGGACATTATGGAAATATCTCGACATTCGCCTTGAAAAAACCTTAAAATTTTAATTTCAATAAATTTTTAAGGGTTGAATTTGAGAAAAGGTTTTTATGTCACTAAACAGGTGAACTGGTGTTTTAAACTTACACAATTTTGTTCAAATTCACCATTAATTATTTCTAAACATGTCAAACAAACATGGAGGATTTCAGTTCAGAGAATTTAGGATGGATTGCAAGGGTTAAGCTGTTTGATTGATTATCATTTCAAAATTCCCAATTTTGACAGAAAATCGACTGAGATTTTGGCTATATCTGATTTGTAAAGTTTTATAAAAATTCCTTAAGAGTTACAGTGAAACAAAATAGGATCTATACTTGAACACAAAAAGATCTATTTTTATTTACCAAACTTTAATATATGCATTAATTTCCAACACAACTCTAAAATGTTATGTTCTTTTCAAATCAAGTTGTGCAAAAAGCCAGAGTGCAGTTCTAATTTTCAAATCATACATTCCAAAGGAAAAGAGTAATATGTTCTCTTCAAACCTATTCCCTTTTCAATTTTCCAAATAGAGATTTCATGATATATTTCAAACACAGTTTTCCAATTAAAACAATATCATTTTTGGTAAATAAATCAATTCCATTGAGTTGGATGATTCTTTTACAACTTCCTTTTTCATTTCATTCCAAAAGATAGAATACAAATCTTTCTTTTCTTTGCACATAATACAATTATAGAGTATGGCTCCTTCTCATTTAAACATAAAATTTCATTTCCAAAATAGAATAAGTATCCAATACAAATAATATTACAAGTCCTCCACATGAAGTGGGAAAAAGGTTCACAGAAAGAAATCTCACAAAGGACTGTCAAAACTGTCTTCTTTCTCAGCTCCAAAATAGTTGTATGAGTTTGCATCATTCTCTAATTTGATCACAATAGAATAGGGGGAAAGGCAACGCTCTCCACTCAACCAAGACATCCAATAAAAAAAGAGAAGCCACCCTCTTCATTGGCCCCCGAGCCCCAACCACATTGCAATAAGGAATGTAACTCAACACATGGCGACAACAGGTTTCCACAACACAAAGGAAATATTTCACATGCAAAAATCATATTTAAAACACATTCCAAAACAAAACAATAGTTTTAGCAACCACAAGATAAACACAAAAAAATACTCTGACTTTATAAAGCAAGCCAAAGTTGGAAGAAACTATGGGGGATGTTATTTATGCCTTCCTAGGGGAAATGGGCATCACCACCTAAGAACAAACCACCAAAATATATATCATTTCAAATCCCTGACATGACCTTATGACTCCCCCAAGCACCCCTTATTCCTCACAATTTCTTAAACCTCCCCAGCCTCTTATGGTACCCCATAACGAGTAAAAAAATCCAAGATATTTATTTTTACAAGGTGGAACCCAAATTCCCACTCCCTCCACAATTATACCTCCTTAAGGAACTTATGCCTCCCACAATAATGCTCCATAGTCTTCTCCTACACCATCCCTAAGCCATCTACCCAACCAACCAAAAAATAAAACAAAAAATTCAAACATTAAACCATTAACATATGCACAAAATAAAAGAAGAACATTTCATGAGCCAATCTTCTACCTCTCCATGATGGAGTTTGATCGAAGGCTCCAAAAAAACAAGCTTTCTAATGCAAATAGTCTAGATCAACAATCCAAAAGCATTCAACAATCTCCAACTTTCTCCAAATTTTTAAGAGCTCAAACACCACAAGAGAATTCGCCCAAAATGAAGTGTTAAAATGGAAGCAACCAAGCATAAGTATTCAAAAAGAATCCCCCATGTCTTCCAAAAGCAAGGGCTCAATACAACAAAAGAATTTGCTCCAAAATGATGCATCCACAAGTGAAGCAACCCAAAACAAGGTAAGGGATTCAAATTTTATAGAAGAGGGAACAGAAGAGGATGAGGTGGATCCATGTAGGATTCCACATCACACATCCACAACACCAACAAAAAAGTCAACTTCATTATACAATGCATATTAAATAGGTGGGTGAATAATATAACAATTTCACTTACACACTCAAATAAAACCCACACGCAAAAGGACTGAAATTATAACATGAAAGAAAAGCGCGATTAAAAAATTCAACTTGACTTTCAAAAATGCATAACGAAGGTATAAATTTAGCCCTCCGACCATAGGTATGGTTGATAAATAAATTTAAGAGGTGTGGGATAAGTTTAACTTGTCCCACAAGCCTCCAAAATCACCCTCCAAGGATAAATTCGAATTTCAAAACAAGGTGGAGTGTTTTATACTCCAAAAATAACTTACATATCTCTTACACATTACTTAAACATTACTACAACATTTAAAACAAGAGCTAACAACCCTAATAATTACTTTCTTATGTCCTAATTGATTTATTAATCTTGTAACAATATGTTTTCTCACATACTTTACCACAATTTATTTGATTAAATAGAAAGGGGAAAACCATCACTTTTAAAACACATACTAACTTAAACAAAGGAACCAAACAAAAGGAAACACACAAATTCCCTTGGTAACATTTAAAGGTGATCCCCCCCATGGGAATCCCTAACATAATCAAACACACACAAATAATTACAAGTTCCCATGGTGACCTTGTTGAATTCATCTAGAATTCCAAAGTGGGTGATCTCCAATTCCCCAATGTTTGTTGTTATATTTTTAACCTGGAAAATACAAATACCTCCCTCAGCCTCGTGGCCATATCAAAGCATCCAAATGAATATAAATATAATTTTATGGTCATCAATATATATGTGAATCACAAAAATCATGAATAAAATCAACCATATCACTCACAGTTTCATCAATAACTATATCATCATCAATTTTATCGGTCTATTCAATCTATTCAAATATCACATGTCCTAACCACATCCATAAATATATATAACCATGTCCAACATCATGTTAACATCTATATAAAATGTATCTAACAATCATCATGCATCATATGTGAATCAAAGTCGATAATAGTGCATGCTCTAACATCTAATCATCATTTTGAATCAAAAGTCACAATAATGTCCATAATATAGTCCACCAGGTCAAATTCCATAATAAAAGGTGTTGAAGGGAAGTCGACACTACATCCCCCTCCCCTTAGAATCAACTTCCTTGTGGAAGTCACTGGAACATATGTGGAAACTAAACTCGTAAGAATGTAGCGTCCTCCTAAGTAGCTCTAGTCTCATCATATCTGTCCCACTGCACTCGCACTTGATCAATTTGTCTACCTCGAAGGCACAAGGTCTTATGATCTATAATGCAAATGGGATCCACCATCACCTACCCCTGATCCTACACCTGCAATGAGGTCCAATCCAGCACATGATAAGGATAAGAAATGTATCTCCTAAGCATTGAAACATGAAACACATCATGTACGTGAGATAAGCTAGGTGGCAATGCTAGACGGTAGGCCAAAGGGCCAATACTCTCCAAGATCTCAAAAGGACCAACGAATCTAGGAGCTAACTTAGAACCTTTTCCATAATGGATAGGGCTCTTATGTGGCTTGAAATGATGGAAAACCTTCATACCCACATCAAAAATACGGTCATTCCTATGTTGATCTGCATACTTGTTGTACATGTCCTGTACCTGATGCAATCTTTTTCTGATCAAAACCACCTACTGCTCCATGTCTTGTAATGAATCTAGAGCAAGAGAAATCATGTCCTCTACCTTTTCCTAGCTAAGAGGTGTCATGTACTCTCTACCATAAAAATCCTTAAAAGGAGTCATGCCTATAGAACTCTGAAAACTGTTATTGTAGGAAAAATCCACCAAGTACATGTACTCCTCCCATCTCGACTGATGATACATAATATACATCCTAAGCATATCCTCTAAAATCTGATTCACCCACTCAGTCTGTCGATCTATCTCGGGGTGATATGTTGTGCTGAAATTGATCCTCATCCTAAGGGCATGCTGTAGGGTAGTCCAAAAATGGGATGTATACAAAGGATCACAGTCACAAATAATCTTCCATGGAATGCTATGCAGTCTCACAATTTTATCCAAATAAACCCATGCCACTGCACTAGATGTATAAGTGGTCTTTGATGAAGAAAACTACACCACTTTTTTCAATTTATCCACTGTGACCATGATGGTGTCATGGTGATATCTTGATATCGGTAGCCCAACAACAAATTCCATAGAAATGGTGTCCCACTTCCACTCCAATATAACATGAGGAAAGAGAAGGCCAGCTAGATGTTAATGCTCATCCTCAACTTTTTGGCACTCTAAATAGTGTGACACAAATGAAGCCACGTCTCTATGAATTCCTCTCCAATGATATAACTGTCTCAAGGTGGCGTGGATCTTCTTCACCTTGAGATGGGCTGAATAGAGTTCTTGATGTTCCTCTATCAGAATATCATTCCTAAAGCCTCCTTCTATGGTGACATAAATTTAGCTGTTGTGCTTGAGAAGGCCATCTACCTCTAATGAAAAACCATCGAAATTCCCTTAAGGGGTCTCTAAGACTCAATCTTTACTCTCATTGTAATGTAGAAACTATAAAGAGGAAGATGCTGAAGGATCGTACTCCATAAATCTATGCCGACTAAAGTGGCCATATCCACATGTCTCTGTCTGCTGAGAGCATCTACAACAAAATTTTCCTTCCCCTTCACATTCTCTATCTCCATATCATACTCACAAAGTAACTCCATCCAATGCCACTGACGAGCATTGAGATTGGGATGCGTGAAGAGGTGGAAAAGACTCAAGTGATCTATCTTGAGTGTGAATATCTGACCAAGAAGAAAGTTTCTCCATTGAATCAAGATGTGAACAACTATTGCAAGCTCAATATTATGAGTTAGATAATTGAGCTCATAATATTTGATTTTACGAGACTCAAAGGCCACTACTTTGCTCTCCTGCTTCAATACACCTCTAATTCCTACCAAATAAGCACCTGTGCATATGAAAAACTCACCCTGTGGATCTGGCACTGTAAGAATGGGTGCTTTCGTGAGGCACTCCTTCAGTGTCTTGAAGGCCTGCCCGCATCTATCTGACAAATCAAACATCTTCCCTTTCCGCTGAAGGGAAGTGATGGGATGCACAACCTGAGAGAAGTCTTGAAAAAATATCCTATAATAACATGTTAATCCCATGAAGTTACACACCTCTTTCATGGTAGTGGGTGCTGGCCAATCCATAATGGCTCTAAACTTAGAAGGATTGACTGCGATACCTTCCCCAGAAATGATGTTACCTAGATACTGTACCTCTATTTGAAAGAATGCACACTTCTCCAAGTTCTCGTAAAGTTATTGCTCACAAAGGCACTGAAGAACCTAGGGAAGATGCCCCTCATGCTCTTCACGTGTATGTGAGTAAAAAAAAAATTCATCAAGGAAGATGAGCACAAATCCATCTAAGAAAGTCTTGAATACCCCATTCATCAAACTCATAAATACTGCAGGGGCACTAGTTAAACCAAAAGGCACCATTGTGAACTCATAGTGCCCATATCTCATATGAAAAGTAGTTTTTTGAATATCCTCCTCCAAAATCCTCAACTGATGGTATCCTGACTTAAGATAAATCTTAGAGAAAATTGTGTCTCCCTTCATATAATCAAACAAATCATCTATGCACGGAAGGGGATAACGATTATTGATCATTACCTTGTTTATATAGCGGTAATCAATAGACAACTGTAAGGATCCATCCTTCTTCTTCACAAAAATCACCAGTGCACCGCAAGGGGATACACTATGACAGATTAGGCCTTTCTCCAAACGGCCCTTAAGCTACAACTTGAGTTCACAGAGCTCTGGTGTGGTCATCTGATAAGGTGCTCGTGAGATAGGCTCTACTTTGGGAACCAGATCTATATGGAATTCAATCTCATGTGGGGGTAGTAACCCTTCTAGCTCCCTTGGAGAAACATCTGCAAACTCTCTCAAGAGGGGATGATCATCTAGTGATGGTCCACTAGTTCCATCCTCTGATATGTCACTGACTGAAATAACATATATCTAACAACCCCGTTGCACACACCGCTTAAGTTGTGTAACAGAGATCATGTGAATGGAGGCAAGCCTCCTAACCCCCGAAATCACTGACTCAACTCCTAGATCATCTACATAAGATATAATGTTATGGTAAGAATACATCCTAGCCCTATGTGCAGGTAACCATTCCATACCCAAGATGACTCCATACAAGCCGAAAGGAAGGATACGAAGATCCAAGGTAGTGGTGAAAGGTCCCAAATCCACAACAAACTCCTTAACTAAGGAGTCTATAGAGATCTTTACTCCAAAAGCCATCTTAATGTCCCAACTAGGACCCTACCTAACTACCACCAGCCAACATTTCTCTACTAAAGATGTTGCAGTAAAATAATCAGAAGAACTAGAATCAAACAAAATGGAGGTAGGAATACCACCAATGCTACCTGTGGTCTCAATCATGGTACTGTGATGCTCAACCTGGCAGTTCTCGACCTCCGTATAGATCAGATGACTTTGCCCCATGTCACCAATGATAAGCTCTTAGATCTATGTCTTACCCTTGTTAATAGGGTTCTGAGGGCAGTCTCTCCAAAAATGTCCATAAATTCCACAACCATAATAACTCCCTGATCCTCTCCCACATGTACCACGTCTGACCGGTACTCTAGAGGTCTGTGGTGTGGATCCTAATGATACAATTGTGGCTTCTTTTGGAAAGCTCCTATTGACTGAGCTCTAGGTTCTCCCTGCTTCCTAATGGGACCCCTAGGAGGAGGCCCCATACTTTGACCCCTCTATGCATCGAGTCTTTGTGGATTTCTATAAGATGGGCGGGACTGTTGCTACTAATGTGGTCTAAAATATGACTATTCCAAACCCTATCCACCACGAGGAGGAGGTACTGAGCCCCTTGATCTATTATCTTGCATCTACTGGATGCGGCTCCAGACTTGGTCTATAGCCTACTAGGTCTTTCCCCGAGTCTCCTCTGCTATATAGGCCTTCTCAATAACCTCAGCTAATGTCAGTGGGTAATGGATCCAAACTACACCTATAATGTAAAGATTCAAGCCATGGATGAACATATGGATCTGCAGCTCCTCATCTTCCATGTAATCAACATACTAGAGTAGATCAAGAAATCTATTCTCATACTTTGCTATTATAAGAGATTCCTATAAGAGGTCATGAAACTCATCTATCCTTTGTTGTATGCACCTCCGTGAAAATTATCTTCTACTGAAATGCTCCTCAAACAGCTCCCAAGTAACTATCTTAGAATCCACGTGGAGCTTCTACTCCTCTGTCCTCCACCAGACACCTTCATTATCTCTTCGTAGATGGATTGCAACGAGAGATTTTGTTTTGCTAGAACAATGACAGAGCTTGAAGAATCTGTTTCAGCTCACCAACCAGGCATCTACCTGAAATCCACCTATGTCACTAGAATAATGTGATGGTCGTAGCTTTAGGATCTCTCTGACCTTGGTCCGAAGTTGTAGTTTGACGACCCCTATTCCTCCCTGCAAGTTCATCCCTAAGCCTAGGGCTCCGGTATCTATCTCGGTGTCCTGAAACACAGTCTTCCTGTCCCCTCTATGGTGACTCTAATTTGACTAACTCCACATGATATTTCTCTCCTCAATGCTCCTCACTATGCCGAGGAGATGCACGAGCCTTAATGGAGGTCACCCTATCATGTTTGACTGAATGTGCTCCTACGGTCCCTCTGTGTAGAGTGACATTAACATCTTGGAGTTTTTGTAAAATATGTGGTAGGATAGCTACTACAACATGATCTGGTGGTGGAAAATCTAGGTCTATGTGAAAATACCCCTCTTTTTTTCCACACCTCCTACACATACCAAGGTGAGAGTTAGTTCACTATTATAGGTTTTATTCAGTTTTCCATGTTCACTAAATATGTAATTTCAAACAAAGTTGTTCTCTAGATTTGAAAGCATGCTAGGTTTATTATTTGACTAGGTTTAAAATTCATGTCTCAAGTCTTCTAGTGTGCTCAAGGGTCCAAGCTTTGAACCCACGACTATGATACCAAGTGTAACGCTAACTAAAACTCCAAACTAAGACCCAAGAACAACCCAGGTTTAGTTAGAAGAATTATGGAATAATTTTTTTTTTAAAGTGTCCAGAACAAACTTCCCCGAGTCCATTACAAAAATTATCAAATCACCTTGCAAAAAACCAAGAGAGTGAAAGTTATCCTGGGAACATTTAGATTATCTTCTTGCAGGGCACAGAAAGAAATTTCTCCTGGGTGCAGAAGGAAACTTTTTCCCGAGCATGAAAGGTGGGCATGGAAATAATTTTCTCTCAGGTGCAGAAGAGGGGCATGTGAAGAATTTTCTCCCGAGTGTAGAAGAGGGGCGTGGGAAGAATTTCTTTTTCTTTTTCAAACTTAGATTATTTTCGAAGCCCAATGAAGTAAAAATTTCCAGAGGCCATAAATTTTGATAGGGAACTCGGTTTTTGGAAAACAAGGACTTTATGGAAAGCTCTCGTCGTCCCCTTTTTACACTATCCTTAAAAATATAATTTGGATAAAGTTTTAATGGTTGATTTTGAGAAAATGTTTTTCTGTCACTAAACAGGTGAACTGGTATTTTAAACTTAAATAATTTTGTTCAAATTTTCCATTAATTCTTTCTTAACATGCCAAACAGACATGGAAGATTTCACTTGGGATAATTTAGGATGGATTGTAAGGGTTAAGCTATTTGATTGATTATCATTTCAAAATTATGAATTTTGATTGCAAATCAACTGAGATTTTGGCTATGCCTGATTTGTAAAGTTTTATAAGAATTCCTTAAGAGTTACGGTGAAATAAAATAGGATCTATACATGAATACAAACAGATCTATTTCTATTTACCAAAATTTAATATATGCATTGATTTCCAACTCAAATATAAAATGCTAAGTTTGTTTCAAATCAAGTTGTGCAAAAAGCCAGAGTGCAGTTCTAATTTTAAAATCATACATTCCAAAGGAAAAGAGTAATATATTCTCTTCATACGTATTCCCTTTTCAATCTTCGAAACAGAGATTTCATCCTGTATTTCAAACATATATTCCCAATGAAATCAATATCAAATTTAGTAAATAAATCAATTCCATTGGCTTGGATGATTCTTTGACAACTTCCTTTTTCATTTCTTTCCAAAAGACAGAATACAAATCTTTCTTTTCTAACCATAGAATAAAATTACAGCGTATGTCTATTTCTCATTTAAACATAAAATTTCATTTCCAAAATAGAATAACTATCCAATACAAATAATATTACGATTCCTCCACTTGAAGTGGGAAAAAGGTTCAAAAAAAGAAGTCTCTGAAAGGACTATCAAAACTGTCTTCTTTCTCAACTCCAAAACAATAGTATGAGTTTCCATCATTCTCCAATTTTATCACATCAGAATAGGGGGAAAGGTAACACTCTCCACCCAACCGAGACATCCACTAAAAATTATAATCCGCCCTCTTCATTGGTCCTCGAGCCTCAACCACATTGCAATAAGGAATGTGAGTCAACACATGGAAACAATAGGCTTCCATAACACAAAGGAAATATTTAACATGCAAAAATCATATTTAAAACATAATAAAAAACAAAACATTAGTTTTAACAACCACAAGATAAACACGTAACAATACTCAAGCTTCATCAAGAAAGGAAAAGGAGAAAGAAACTATTGGGGATGTTGGTTATGCCTCCCTAGGGGAAAAGACCACCTGAGAACAAACCGCTAAAATATATATTATTTCAAATACCTTATATGCCCTTATGCCTCCCCCAAGTACCCCTTATTTATCACAATTTTTTATACCTCCCCAACTCTTATTTCACCCCCATAATGAGTAAATAAATGAAAGATATTTATTTTTTCAAGGTGGAACCAAAATCCCCACTCCCTCCACACTTATACCTCCTCAAGGCACTTATGCCTCCCACAAGAATACCCCATAGTCTTCTCCTACACCATCCCTAAGCCATCTACCCAACCAACCAACAAATATAAAAACACATTCAAACATTCAACCATTCACATATGAATAAAATAAAAGAATAACATTTCAAAAACCAAGCTCCTACTTCTCCGTGATGGAGTTTGTTCCAAGGATCCCAAACAGAAAGCTTTCTATTGTAAACAGTCCAGATCAGCAATCTACAAGCATTCAAAAATCTCCTACTTTCTCCAAAATTTCAAGAGGTCAAACACCCCAAGAGAATTTTCCCAAAATGAAGTGATAAAACGGAAGTGACCAAGAACAAGTATTCAAACAAAATCCCCAATGTCTTCCAAAAGCAAGGGCTGAAAATAGTAAAGAAGTCGCCCCAAAATGATGCATCCATGGGTGAAGCAACCCAAAACAAGGTAAGGAATTTGAATTTTATAGAAGAGGGAAGAGAAGAGGATGAGGTGGATCTATGTAGGATGCCACATCACACATCCTCAACCCCAACACAAAATCTGATTTCATTCTCTAATGCATATTAAATATGTGGGTGAATAATATGACAGTTTTACTTACAAACTCAATCAAACCCACACCCAAAAGGACTGAAATTAAAATATGAAAGAAAATTGCAATTAAAACATTCAACTTTAATTTCAAAAATGCATAATGACGGTCTAAATTTAACCCTCCAACCATAGGTATTGTTCGTAAAAAAATTTAAGATGTGTGGGACACGTGTAACTTTTCCCACAAGCCTCCAAGGATAAATTCGAATTTCAAAAGAACGTGGAGTGTTTAATACTCAAAAAAGAACTTACACAATTCTTACACATTGTCAGAATTTAAAAACATGAGCCAACAACCCTAATAATTATTTCTTAGTCCCAATTTTTTTAATACTATTTTAACAATATGTTTTCTCACATTACTTTACCACAATTTATTTGATTAAATAGAAAGGGGAAAACACATCACATTTAAACCACATAAAAAATAAAAATAGGAAAAAAAATAAAAGAAAATAAACAAAAGTCCCTGGTCACATTTAAGGTAATCCCCCCCCATGGGAATCCCTAACACAATCAAACATACACAAACAATTACAAGTTGTCATGGTGACCTTGTTGAATTCATCTAGAATTCCAAAGTGGTTGGTCTCCAATCCCCCGATGTTTGTTGTGATTTTTTTAACCTACAAAATAAAAATACCTCCCTCGGCCTTGTGGCCATATCCGAACATCCAAAACATGAATATAATATAATGTCTAAGGTCATCGATATATATGTGAATCATAACAAGTCTTAATACAAATCAACAAGCGTCACTCACAGTTGCAGCAACAAACTATATCATCATCTATTTTAATTCAAGTTATGGGTCTACTAAGTATCCAAATATCACCTGTCCTTAACAACATCCATAATATATAAACCATGTCCAACAAACATGGTAACATCTGTATAAAAACTTGTCGAAAACATCATCATGCATCATATGTGATCAGAGTCGATAATAGTCCATGCCCTAACATTTATCATATGTGAAGCACAAGCACAATAAGGTCCATAATAGTCCACGTGATCAAAATTCCATCGTAAAAAGGTTTGAAGGGAAGTGGGCACTCAAGATACAAAGTCGAGGGGAAGGGAAAGGAGGAAAATGTTAAATGCAACATGCATTAGAATCAATGTAATTTTATCTAACATGGAAACCTGCTTTACATTAATTAGATGAAATTAAAAAGAACCAAAGGGAATAATGTAAATATTTATTCCATTTAATAATTAACTTAAAAAAAAATCTCCTCAAATATGTCATCAATGCTGAAAACATTGGTTATTGTGTAAATAAGGCTCACACAAAGGAGAGGAGAAATACAGGATCCAAAATGATAAATGACAGTGAATGAATACCAGATCTTATTCCAAAAGAAAGAAGCCGTAAAAATGGATATAAAATATTCCATGCAGTCTAATACTTTGATTACATTCAAAAAATATAAAAACATTCCATATAGAATGCAACATTGCAACAATTAGAACACCTACACAACTAATACTACATGGAAAATAATTCGAACAAAAAACAACCAACATGGTCTTCGAAGTATTCTCTAGAAAGGGTGGAACTAGAAACTTGCATAATTTTTTGGAGTGGAATATCAAACTTCAAATTTCAAACTTCAGAACTTCAAATATATAAAACTTCAAATTTAAATTGATTCCCAAAACTAACATTGTAGAAGTTCGTTACATTAGCTCTAAAGTTATATGCCTAGTACATAGATTATACACTTAGCAACCTATCCTACATTTCAACGTTGGAAAAGTTAATAGAAATGTTAAAAATTGTTACCTAAGCATCAAATAAGCTTACACCTCCTCGATAACCACATAGATGTGATCACAAATATTCCAAATCTCTTAATAAAAAGGACATTTTATTTCTTTTTTTTCCTGTAGTGAGTATACATAGTAGATATGTTTCCCTTCTGTATATCTCGAAAGTTGCACCTTGTAGAGAGATGATGCAGGTGTTCTAAGCTGTAAATTTATTTTTCTCTTTCTTAGATACAATGGAAACACCGCAGGTTTTGTGGGTATACCTATTTTGAGGTGAGTCTTCAGTATCAAGGTCGGTTCGTTTTGATTATCCTAAACTAATTGTTAGGGTTTTTAAGTGATAAAATATGGCTATAAAAAAATAAATTAAAATAAGGTGCTACACCAAAATTGTATGAGGTATTTGACTGCGTACAGCACAATGATATGGAATGACATGTTGATGCATAGAACAACAAATATTGAGAATATAAGTAAGGGTAAAACATTTGATGTATGAGGGATAAAATCACAGCAATACTGATAAGTTACACATTCACATTAAATACCGCAGAGATTACTAAATATGCAAGGAGGGGAGATAATAATTACGGAATTCAAACATTGACACAAGGATTAATGGAAAGCATACACAAAGAGTGTATAAATAATTGGAAAGGAAGAAAACTACGTCACTTCAAAGGGAGAAAAAAAAACTGCAGAAGAAAATTACTTCAGCACTCATGTATGTAAAAATTCCTATTTGTTCTTTGCCAAGGGCACACAATATATAGAAAATTAATTCACCACCCTTCCTAAAAATAGACTAATGTTGTTCTCATCCGTGCATCCTATTTTATCCTTTATTTTTAATAATAAATAAAGGGAATAAAAAAATCAAAATAGTACAGAGGCATTAATAGCTGTGATTACATACTATATCAAAATGAAGTGACTATTATATTTTTAAAAAATGGGTGAATAATTTTGCTAATAATAAATCTTGGCTTGATGAGAAAGTTTCCTTCCTTGTGACATGCAAATCTCCTCTGTCTGTTCCATCCTTTGTGAAGGACATACCAAAATAATCATGGAGGAACAAAATAATTACAATATTGCA
>CM034153.1:64780163-64818662 GCA_019776745.2 Taxus chinensis | reverse complement strand
AAATGTTTTCCTCTCCTTAAAGGTTTTGATCACCCTAATAGGTTTCGAATGAGTATTACAAATAGTACCAACTGAATTAAATCAAATGAACATAGATGATTTCTCATTCTTAGAAACATGGTGCTACTTATAAATACCAACCCTTCATCTTTCTTAGCTCTAAAATCATCATTTCAAGGAATCAAATTCAAGATTATCATATGTGTCTCTTCTCATATGTATCTCAGGGAGATAGAGCATGCCTAAATACTTCACACATGATTATTCTGGATACCTGGGTGGCCTAAATAGCTAATTTTAGCTTGGTTCTTTGAGATATTTGGGTACAATTTCAGAGTAAAGATATGATGATTATCAATTCACTCCTTGACCTCCAAATTTCACCTTTAAATATGCTGAATCCTTCATAATTAAATTTATTGAAAAATATGAAACCTGGGTGTAAGCATGATTTTGGTACATGGAAACCTTTTTTCTGAAACTATTCTAAAAATATAATTTTTCCTGAAACTCAAAATTTATGTCCTATTTGATATTGAACTTAGATGGGTGGCTGAAGTATTTTGTAGTACCTCAAGAAATATTTAAGACTTGAATAAATGTTGATTGTTCCACATTATAGAGTATTCTAATATCCTTACAATTCCTATTTTGATTCATCCTAATTCTTTCCAAAACTCCTAGAATAATCTAGAGAAGTCATCTTTTACCTTTTTAGCTTTCATTCCCTACACCTGAAAACCCAATCTTAAACATATTACTCATGAAGGATATTTTTATTTAATTAAATTTCCTAAATTTACTTAGGCATCTTCAATTCTCTTTAAAATCACCCTCGGGTGCTTTATATATTCTCTAAAACTTTTGAAGGGTATTCAATTAGCTACAAAATGGCAACAAATGGCCTTTTTAGGCCTTCTGAGGACAACGTCTCTCATCAAAATTAAATGAGTTGATCAATCACCTTAGACATTATTACCTATACACTAAAACACATTGAATAATATTATTAGGAATTGCATTTTGGTTAGGGTTTAAGGTTTAGGGATTAGGAATCAAGGTTTAGGATTTATGACTTAGGATTTATGGATAAAGCTTTAAGGTTCATGGTTTAGGGCTTATGGTTTAGGATTTAAGGTTTATTGCTCAGGGTTAAGGGTTTAGGATTCATGATTTACAATTTAGGGCTCATGGTTCAGGGTTTAATATTTAGGATTTAGTGTTTAGGGTTGAGGGATTATGTTTATAGGGTTTAGGGTTTACGGTTGAGGGTTCATTATTTAGGGTTTAGGTTTAAGGATTTATGAATTAGTCCTTAGGGTTCATGGTTTAGGGTTTAGGGTTTATGGCTCATGGTTTAGGGTTTAGGGTTTAGGGCTCATGGTTGATGATTTAGGGTTGAGGGTTTAGGGCTAAGTATTTAGGGTTTAGGATTTAGTGTTTAAAGTTTAGGTTTTAAATTTTTGGGGTCAAGTTTCAGGTTTTATGGCCCATCGTTCATGGTTTATAGTTTAGGATTTAGGGTTTAGTGTTTAGGGTGTAGGGTTTATTATTAGGGTTTATTGACCAGTGTTAAGGGTTTATGGTTGAGGATTTAATGTTTAGGGTGTAGATTTTATTGTTTGGGTTTAGAGTTTAGGTTTTAGGGTTTAGGGTTTAGGATGTAGCATTTAGAGCTTAAGGCTTAGGGTTTATGGTTTAGGAATTAGGGTTTACGGTTTAACGTTTAAGGCTTTGGGTACATGGTTTAGGGTTTAGGGTGGAGGGTTAAAGGCTTATGGTTTAAGATTCAGGGATTAGGGTTTAGAATTTGTGTTTAAGGTTGTATGGCTCATGGTTCAGAATTCAGAGTTACGGTTTTCAGATTTAGGGTTGAGAGCTCTAGGATTTGAATTCAGAATTTAGGGTTTAAGGCTCATGGATTAAGGTTCAAGGTTTAGGTTTTAGGGTTGATGGTTTATTATTTTTCTTTTAGGGTTTAGGTTTAATGTCTTAGAGTTTGAGGTTGAGGGTTTAGTTTTTAGGGATCATGGTTTAGGGTTAAAGGTTTAGGGTTTAGAGTTTTTAACTTAGGGCTCAGGGTTTAAGGCTTAAGGCTCATGGTTTATGGTTTAGGGCTCACATTTAAAAAATGAATTTTTAAGGTTTAGGGGTTAGGGCTTAGCGTTTAGGGTTTAGGGTTTCAAATGTTGAATTTAAATGGTAATTGATTTAGGTTGAATACTGAAATCCTAAAAATTACCTATGTACTAACATGATTATACCATAAAAAGCTATCTCATAAACCATGACTCATGGAATTGTGAGACTAGTCCCATAAGGTGTAGAGTGACCTTAATTTCTTATATTTACTAAAATTAATTTAAAGTATAAGAAATAACAAAATATAAATAATAATAAATGCAAAACTTATAAATAATAATAAAAATAATAAATGCAAGTTATATGTTTTTCATTTATTGTTATATTTTATTTTTCACTTAGTAGTATTTAAATTTTATTATTTATTATGCTTAAACATTTATTTTTATAAATTGAAGCATGCCAAAAGAACATATAATGTCTAAATTATGCGGAACGCATAAGTGTTTTGTTTTTTTTTTCTTTTTCCAATTCATTCCGCTAGGGATGGTTCCGGTTTGGATCCCCAAGCCTAAGGTATGGACCTGAAAAAACAAATTAAACAACGTGTTTTTGTATAAAAATGCTAAAATGCTACTTGCACCATCATAAATAAAATTAAAATGATCAATTCATTTAATAAAAATATGACTACAATGTAGAATAGACTTTTTTCTTCGTAAAAATTCATTTTTTCAAATTTTCTGATCAATATAAGGTTTCCATGTTATTTATTTTCTGAATATTCCCTTTTGTAGGTATTTTTCAAAGTTTAACCATGTCTATCTATCACCGTGTATCTTTTTTTGGCTTATAAAAATTGAAAAACTAATATACTAGCCCAAACTTGGCCTAATTCTATACATATTAAAAAAAACTAATATTCAATATTTTTTAAGGTAGTTTTGGGGGCACGGTTGGAGCTCCATTATTTTTCAAAATTTAAAAATTTTGTACTAGAAAAATCATAAAAAAATATTCGCTAAAAATATTTAAAAATTGAGCCCAAATTATATGCTCATAGTTATCTTTCTACCAAAGTGTTTAAAAAAATACTAAATGCTGCTCAAAAAATGGTGGGGGGCACAAAATTCACACTATTATGTTTTCTAACAGAAGTTGGAGCATTTGTTGGTATTTTAGTTCTTTGACCCACTTAATATTCACCCTTTTCAAAAAAAAAAGTAGCTTAGATACTAGACTCCAAATTCTACGATTCATGTAGTTACAACATCTTCTAATTTTGAGTGTAGTTATTTCAAATAACTCATACAAGTTGAATATTTTTATTTTTCATAAAAAAAAACATCCACTTAAGACCCCATTATTTCCCCCCAACTTGTTGCACTTACCCCAAGTCATTTTCCTACTTAAATGGAATTGTTAGCTTTGATTGTAAAGAAGAAAGTAACATTCTATGTTACTAGCTTTAAAATTTGTAAGGAACCTCTCCTTAAAAACATGAATTACTATACCATTTTGTGAGTTATTTTTTATATTTTTAAGTTTAGAGGACCCTTATGGTAACCATCATGGCTAAGTAGATTTCAATTTTAGGTCCACATTGAGACAATATTATAACAATAAACATTTGATCAAAAAATGTGAATTTCCTACCTGGCATAACGTATTTTATCAACATTATCAACATTTATCTACATAATCAAGTTTATTTATCGACACAAACCTCATATGATGTTAAAAAAACTTACGAATAATATAAATCATAATCACATTTGTACTGATACATTTCATTCTTGAGTAAACACTTTAAATAAACACGTTTCAAGATCTGTAACTCCTCTCCCAGGAAATTATCCCGCGTTAATTGGCTACAGTGACCTTGCTCTGTTGGAATGGATCTTCATATAAAAAAGTTTCATTTTTTTAGTGCTTAAATGTTTTAATGATTAATCAATGGAATGATGAGTCTTCTTGTTTGGTAACACAATGAAAACAAAAACAATGTATCTTGAATTCTTGCCACCTTTTTCCATCATTTCCTCCACCTTACTCTGCCTTGATATCTTCTTGGGGAATTGGCATCTCTTAGATGGCAAGTCACTGACATATGATGTGATTCGGTTTTTTGATTGAATGCTAGATAAATAGAAGTGGGTCCCACAGATGGGCGTTGCATGTATGACATCTTGTATGGAATATTATGTTCTATTGCATGGGGGTCATGTGATTCTATAGCTAACATATGTGGCTCCTGATATCTTTTCTATTAATAAATACAAAAAGAAAACTATTTAAATATTCTCATTCACCTTTACTTTCGTAGTCTTGCAAAGATATTTTTTTGTGTCTATATTGGTGTGCCGATTTCATCAAATGATGCAATTTCTAGTTTTTATCTCTATATGTATAAATAATAAGTTAATGATATCCTATATTAAAAGTGTTTCCCATAAATGTTTCTTTAGTATTTGACTATTTCGACACTTATTTTAAATGCCTTATCATCCTAAGTGAGCATTCAATATAATCTTTCCTTATCACTCTCCCCAAATATCAAATGGAAAATACTTGTTTAGTTGTTTTCCGTATAGAAAGAGAGTTTTTTTTATTTTATTTCAAAAATTCTTTAACTGTATGAATAAATGATGGATTTTAATAACTTCTGTGATACCATGTATTATATGGGACCTAAAGTCATAATCACAATGTCCAAATCTACAATAAGAGAAGCCCTAATAATTTTACATAGAACCCATTGTATTATTTATGATACATTTCTTCATGTAGATATTGACTAAGATATTTGTAGTTTTAACAAGTATTTCTTCTTCATACCAGGATGGTAGGATTTCTACTTTAAAAATATCATCATACTTGATATAAATGTCATTATATGTTGTGCAGTCTATGATATATTGTCATTCTATTTCCACTACCTCTTTTTAGAAAACATACAAATTCTCTTTTCCCAATTTTCTCTGAGGGATGTCCATCTTCTATTATTACAAGTCTAAGATGGTGTAAATTAGTGCTTAATTAGGCCATCAAATTTTTTTCCTTCCATTTGATTCGTGCCCCTAAGTAAGGATTTTCCCGTGCTAACAAGTAGGATTAAATTCTTTAATGTATCATGAATTCTCTCAATCAAGTTGTGTCTATATGACTATCTTGATTTTTTCTCTAACAAAACTTTTTATGATAGTGTGATATTCTGATAAGTTATTTACATCCATGCTCTTGTATAAAGGGATAAAAATAATAATTTTCATATCTGACGTGAAGATTTCATGAATGATACTATTTTTTATATGTTTGATGTGTGGCGTGAGGATTTTCACATCCCATTTCAAGAATTTTAATTACAAACCATATATGTCTTCAGTCTTTCCTCCTACTAGCCTATTTAAGCCTTGATTGATATCCCTCATGGAGAATACTTCAATTGTTGTGTTGGTAGTGGGGTGTGTCTTAATCTCGCTCCTCATTGTATAATAATTTTGCATAAATTGACAATTAGAGATTTAAAATTTTATTCTATCTATATTTATTATTTTATAAAATTCTCTCTAAAATCCTTTAGAATTATACTTTCCTATAAAAACATGTTCCTTCCTTCTAGTGTGCATGTAAACCTCATTTTTAGAATGAATATACTTTTCACATCCTTATTATTTGTCTCCAGGAGCTCACTACTATTGAGGTGTTGCTACTGGGAAGTATCAAACTCCAGTGACTAACCTAAAACTCTCCTCTTTTCTGGTGACATTGTGTCAACAATTTGCAATGACTAGGGAGTAATATGTCACTGCGGAAAAATAAGGTCCATAATCTATTTTTTTGGATTGTATTTTATTAATCTACGTCCTTGTCTCCCTAAGTAATATAGTTGGCACAATATAACTTGCACATCCCTTACTGAATCCTAATTTGGTGTTGGAATGATATGTATCCACTCTAACAGTTATTGTAATGCCCAGGTAAGACACATACACTAGAACAACATGAGAAAAAACAAATAAGTTTTTTTACTTGCTTCGACTTTACATGACACTACAAAAGATCACAATGGCTACCACCAAATCTCGATAGGCTTGACACAACATTGAATACCTAGGTACAAGGGAATTTACGACACCCAACATGAAACTATTCAATTCCCATTTTGACTAGACATCACCTATTAGTCCAACCACATAACACACTTACGGATAAGGGCACCCATGGTGAAATTATTTTTAAGTTTTATAATTTACTAAATCATCTTTTAATTCTTAACTTCCATTCTAGAATATTCATGTAATGATTCACACAATTCCTCATATGAGGCTAGATTTCTTCCTTTTATACTAATGCGTGATTAGCTTAAGATAAAATTTCTTAAAAGAGGGTCGTCTTTAAAATGTCAACAACTTACTTAATTTTTTTTATTAATAAAGTATTTTTTCCATTTCACACAAGGTTATTTATCCATACTCAAGCTACTAAATCTTGGTTCACATCTCCATTACACTATGTGACAAGTGCAAGCTCCAATTGAGGGAATGTATTGTTTTAGGTTCAGAGCAATAATATCACTTGGGCAAGGATCAGATTTTTAGCATTACTTAAGGTCAAATTGATTTCATATTCTTGACCTAATTAGTTATTAACCAATTTTTTATTGAGGCTAACAATTTATCAAGAATGGTCAAAAGCTTCATTTAGGCTTTTCTTGATTAAGTTTGACAAAATAATACAATTTAGGTTTCAAAATCAATGAGCTAGATTTATGGTTTCTTAACCAATCCCCCTACTTACTAAGACCTAGGATTCTCCTAAAAGTTAACCATTGATTTCACTTTAATATCATTTATCATTTCACAACAATAAGGATAAGGTTTATTAGTTTATCTTAGGGGTAGAAGGTAAATCCTTTTTACAAAAGTAGACATTTCCTCTTCGTCCCCTTAAAGAATTGGGATTTTGTCAACAAAATCACAACTTTCTTATATATATATATATATATATATATAATTTATTCATTTAAATTTGATTAACTTTTAAAAGGATTATCAACGCATTGGATTATGCCTAGAATTGCATTAATACTATTACCTAAAAGGGGTTACCACATAGAAATATAACTCAAACGTTTACCATTAGTCTCCTAAAAACTAAACATGGTAACATCAATCTATCTGACATGGCACACAAACCCATGATAGAAAAATATTATGTTGTAATTAGACTTGGGAATAAGAAAGTACACAAATTTTGTCAAGCAACACTACACAATTTTCAAGATTTTTATAATATCATAGAAAAATACTCATAAGAATATGATGATCGAAATATATTCTTCACAATAGAATTTTCAAGTTTTGTTATAACTATTTAACACAACTTTACTTCACAATTAAAAAAAAACCCAAGGTAAGAAGCCTTTCAAACATGTCTACAAGCACCATCCCAAGATCTACAACACCTTAAGATTTCATAAAAAACAATCCGCAAGCGAAACCGAAGCAACTTTTAAAATTTTTTCCTTTTTCTAACCACAAAATCCACCTGCACATTTATTAACATAAGTCAGTTCGTAAGAATTGAGCAAGATAAGATTTCACATAGCAAGAATATGCCACTATCTAATAATATCGTGAAATGAAACACTCTATTTCAAGAAAAGGAAACAATGCTCTATCCCTTAATCTACTTATTAGGAAAAACATAAATTTACCATGATACTAAGAAGGAAGCCATATATTACCAATTAAGAATAATGTCTCTATTCAACAAAAGTGTAACAGTGGATCAAGAAATTCCATAGCCTTTAAGAGTTAGAAATAATATATTGAGTGTATGAGGATTTCAATAATACAATCATGTAGATTATATGATTGAAATCCACTTACTTAACTTTTAAGAACAAAAATAAAATATTCTCCATATTTTCTAAGTAGGAAGTCATAAGCTGTCAATAGCAACAATGTCTTGAAAGCCACAAAAGTATTACTCCCAACCAAGTAAGAACATAGCCTTAGGAGATAGAAAAAAGTGACGAGAGTATTGGAATCTCAATCATGTAATCCTATATATTATATGATTTAATTATAATACACAACTAACAATCTAAAACTTATTAAAGAGATACCAAAACCATTGGCTACGATACTAGATTTGTACAATGAAAAACATTGAACAAAAAATCCAGGAGGAACCACGAGTTAAAATTTAAACACGAAGAGTCAACTGTATTTAAATTTCAATAATGTAATCATATATATGATACGATTGAAATATAATACATGACCACCAATCTAAATTACTTTGAAGGAGAAGGCAAATATATACTAGTTTCGGTCATTGACTCCAAATATTCCACATTCATTCAAGAAGATACCAATGCCCTTATAGGATAGTAACAACAAACGAGTGTAAAAGAGAGTTCCATTATGCAAGTGGCATTCTAAACATCCATCCAAGTTTTATAGCACTATGGATTTACAACCCTCCTTAATAATTCTATAGTTTCAATTTAAATAAAAGGAACTAGATCGATTTCTCAAAAATAGATCTTTTAAAATAACCCTCGTTACCATAATCAAAACCCCTCTTACATATTAATTTAGATATATTCCTATATTCTGTTATCTTAGTCAAAGCTTTCCATCATAAATCAACAAGTATCAATACATATTTAAATACTCCAAAAGTCATTAACTATCATAATGAATTCCATCGAAAACCATCAAGTTATTTATAGATTTTTAGAATCCAACCATTTGTAAATAACAACATTAACATTTAAAAAAAACAACTAGATAGATAATAATATATGCCACGAAAAGTCTACTCGGGAGAGAAAAATACCAAAGTAGTTCTAGTAATAATCGGGCATTAGAAATGCAGAAATGCATCTTCAATTTTGGTGATCCAACTGGTTACGGTTCAAGATTTATAAGGACAGTCAAGGTACCTTGTAAGGAAGGCCTTAAATGTCTTCGAACATTTCTGATGATCATCGGGAATTTTAAGCAAGCCATGATCTGAAAACATTACACTCGAATTTCTACATTCTAAAAGTTTTATACCAAAACTCCATCTCGGCTTAGCCGAAAAATTAATCACTTCAAGCCTACAACCCTTATTTCCCAAGGAGGAAATGGTTATCAGTAGGGTTTTAGTGTAAGTCATTTGAAATAAAAACAAATAGACACAATTGATAACCTCCCTAAAATAGGTTTAATAAAAGAGAAAATTTTTGTATAAACACAGGTCCAACTATACTCTGTCAAGGAAGTTATATTTAGATACGAAAGCCAACAATATAAATGCATATAGTTTTATAATATTTAAAGTATAAGAATTTTAGCTAAGTATTTAACCTTTGCCTCAAGCCTAAGGCGTTAAACCAAATTAGAAGCATTTCATTCGACGGTCAACTAGAAACTCTGACGTGAGTACAATCTATGATGCCTTTTATCAAACCAAAATGTATGCCAACTACATAAAAAAATAAATGCAGTCATACGATTGTCACGATAAGAAAAAATCATTTTTACAAATCACATACGAAATGCGTAGCAAGTAAAGAGAGGTATAAATATAAGCCATATCAAACTCAAACTTCCCAACATTTCAACTAGATACAAGCAATAGTAAAATGCCCACCATTATACATAGAGAAACCCTTATTATCATACGATAAAATTCAAGGGAGGAAAATGATATACAGCCAGGCGTCTAAACCCATCACAAATTTTTAAGGAAATAATTTCATAAAGGGAAAGATTTCCCAAAATGGAAGTATTCACAGTAACCCAAAAGATGAAAACCAGAGACAAATCACAAGGCAGCCAACAGGCCATCCAAGACAGAAGAAAAACACACAAAAATCACTAGAGACATATAAATTTCCGGAAGGAGAATGTTCCATTTCAAAATACTATTAAAATTTAACAATTATTGGAATGGTTAGGCTTATCTTTCCTGATCTATAGCTTCTCCAAGATGCCTAAACACTTCACACACCTGCAGCAACAAACCTCAAGTCAAATTTCTCTGTCCATAAGCATGTTGGGCACTAAAACTACACTCACTCCCACATTTTGGCATAGGCAGGGATAAACGGCCAGGGCAAGAGTTCCAAAATATGTGATTTACATTTCCAGAAGGGACTGAGGTCTCAAAGACTGATAAGGAGCATATACCCAAAATGGGTTTAAAGAAAAAGGCCCAGGGACTCAAAAAAACACGCTTGATAGGAGGAAAGATAGAATCCACAACCTTTCCAACATCCTCCCAGCCTGCATCAAAATGGGACGTTAGAGAAAGACATGGATATCCATCGAAGCACAATGAAAATCAGATCTTTGTCAGATGTAGTCGTACGTGCATGGGGAGCCATGTGTGCAAAATGTTGAAGTATATACAAGGCATGTAACCTATTTGAAAAAATGCCTCAAAGATATGTGGTTCCATGGAATTGCCATGATTGCTGGATATGCATAAAAAGTGTTAGTGAAATGGTCTTGATTCACCATATGTGACCAATAAGTGTCCATCCTGTTCGTTTCCCAGTGCCAACATGCATGCAGCTAGTGCCAAAACATCATACACAGGTCACTAGAAGCAAAAACAAGGGTAGGCTTAGAAAGAAACCACCACTACAAGGAAGTGGCTAGCCTCCACAGCAGGTCAAAAAGAAAACATGGCTGATAAATACGAACCCACTAAAACAAAACCAATGGCCAGAGAAGAAAAATAAGTCTTAATGAATGCAGCAGGCGGCCAACATGGGGGATATACGATGAGGTGACTTCATTATAAGCAAGGAAAAATAAATGGGTGACGCACCCAACCACCCACATAATGCCAATAATGAACCAAAAACAAGTAATACTTCTCCCTCATGCCAAACAGAAAATAATGGTAAGATCCGGTGGTTGAATAAAATCAATTTGCCACTAATTTTCAATTAAACACCTGAGGAAATGTGCACAAGCTTGCTGAAAAGGGAAAATTGGCAGTTGAAGGCATTAATCCATATCTCCACTGAGAAAATAACCTCCCAAATAATGGCGCAACCAGCCAAACTCCTCCTTCTTACACGCAAGTCAATTTCAGGCCAAGGATGGAGATCGACACCAAAAGGGAGCATCACAGTTACCTCCATAATTTTTAACAAAATACAACTCCGCCTATGGATAAACCATGTCATATGTATTCTAACCTGCACCACTTCTAGTCATAAACTACAACATCTTGCTCCCCTGATTGTCACCATAGCTAAAATATGGTATACATAATTTTTTTTATGTTTTTTCCCCTTGCATGTTGTTGTACTTGTTTGGTAGACTTTCTTGTAACAGGCTTCAATCCCTACCATGTTTCCTATCATATATTTTTAGTTGGGTATCCATTGTCGTATCTGGGGACAATTATTTTTTTGGCGCTCCACACTGTCTAATGTTATTTATCCATGCTGGGGTTGAGTGGCCCGAGTTTTGCTAACAATGGTGCTCGGGAACATTCCACTGTGACTGCAATGAATTTTTTTATTTCATTTTTTAAATTCTCAATTATAATATCTCCCCCAATTGAGTAATCATATTTATATATTTTACCATGTAAAATATGATTTTGTGAAGAACATGTAGTCTCCTCCTTTGAAGTACTTCATTGATTGTTTCTAGCTTGCTTAGTCTAGTAAACATTTAGTCATTTTGAATCAAGTGTTCCATGGCTTCTATGTTTCATTGCTTGTTTTTTTCTTAGGTTGAGATAATCCTTACTTTGCCACAAGAATTAGATTGTTCTATATAATTTATTGTTAAAATATTTTGTTTCATGAGTGTTGGAGAATATGAGTGGTAGTAATATGTCATGTCCACTTCTAAGTGGAATTAATATTTCTATTGTTGTTGTTTAAATATGTGATAGGAGAACAATACTATAGAAGAAATATATGGTTATTTCTTATTGTCTAAGAAAAACATTAAAAAACAATAGTAGATGTATATGAATGATCTTGTACTAGAAATTGCATGGGAGCTATTTATTGATACTAGTTTAAAAAAATAATCAATCTTCCTTTTATTTTGCACTCAACAATGTATTCATTTTGGTTTCCCTTCCTATCACTATCAATATATTATTCTTCAATACCTTTTGTTTGCATACAAAGAAAATATTATAGTTTATAACATTCTTCACCCCTTCTCCCACATAATTTGAAACTCCTGTGCAATTTCTAGTCACAAGGTTTTGATGGATTTTGTTATGAATAATGGGTCTTGGGAACATCAACGTCAAAAATGACCATGAATGAGAATTTATGATTAGATTTCGTCGACATGCATAAATATCAAGAGATTCAAATCATATTGAATATATTATCACGCCACGTGGCATTCATCAAATGCACAATGTATTAAAAAACTACAACGCAAAATAATAATGTGTCATTTATCATTGTAGAGGCAGCGAGTGTTAAAACCATTCTGATCTCCTCCATTTGAAAATCAATATTCAAGTGTCTAAATTCACCCATTTGTAATAACCCACTACAGTGATCCATTTCCATCAAATAATTGCACATTTTATGCACACACATACTTGTTGTAGCTCTTTGACCATAAATTGTGGGTTATTAAAGCAAAATTTTGGAAATGTAACAATGGTTGTAGTAGAAAAATTAGTTAAAACCAACATTGAAATAATATACTCAACATTCAACAATCCACGACCACTTCTTCTCCCATTGTCCTTCAAGAATAATCCTCCTCTAAATAATTTTTAGATAGAATTTGGAATATTATTTGAGAAATGATGGCTTAAATACTTTTAGCACCGAACAAAAGGATGACCAGAATTATGAATTACATGGATGCTATGGAAGCCAACAAAATATGAATAGCATAGCTGATACCACTTTTTCAGGGTGAATGCTACATGATCACTCCTTTTGTCAGTAGTGATGGTTGTAATAGAGTAAGTTGCTCTCTTTTATCATCAACATTAAATTTTATCTTTAATTGACTACCATATGCCAATCCATTCATAAATTTGACTTCTATTGGATTGTCACTTATGTTATATTTGGTTTAGTTTAAGATAAATAAACAAGAACACATTAATTAAAAACACTCTGCTTTAATTCATTCCACACAAATTTGCATCATTGATGATATATAAATAGAATTTTAAAATGATCTCCTATAATCAAGGGATCTCACCTAAAATCTCTCTACTAAGCCTATTAATGTGACTTGTTATAAACAATCTTAGACAATTTGCAAATACATATACATATATTAATGTTGGATGTTATATCAATATTTCTTATATAATAACCCCATAAAAAAATATTTTCTCATAAATGTGAGCACTAAATCTTACTTTCTAATATTTCACCTCAGTGTGAACATGGTAGAAAGATAATCATACTTCTCATCTGCAGCATGTCACATCTACTTTCTTGTGATCTTGATCTGTGTGTGTTATTACACAACTATCCAAAGTTATATTATCAGAGGTGGATTTCATGGATGGATACAACAACTGCCTTGGTATAAAAAAGGACCCACACATTCCTTCATCCTCCACATATGTACAATGATGATTTAACATGTGATTGATCACCTACCCAATCATCCAAAAGGTTTTGTAGGACAACCAACAACCTAAACATCAAGACGGTTTTATTAAGATAACTAAAAATTTAAAGGGATAGTTTTACAAGACAACCAACAACCTACAAGAATGGTTTTACACGAAAAGTTAAACCTAACAACCTAAAGAAGTTTCATCATAATCTAATACACTATGCTTTAAATTTCTAATATACTTCTCCTTCAGGGGAATATATCATAATTATTCTCTTATATTACATTACACAAAATATTGGAGACAACAAAAAAATATGCTGCTGATTTTATACGAGGCCTCGTCGCAAAAGGTTGGTGAAAGGTCATTGTTTGACCTCTTACCAGTAATGCTTCCATCTTCTAGAACCTTGTCTTACTTACTCATCAGATAGGAATTTCAAGATCATTTTTATGGACCTTTGCTGCTATCATAGTTTCCCCATTGATGGTTGTTAAGAAATATTTCTAGGTGTCCACTTTTTCCCGTTTCCTAGGACTTGTTTAAGTTTTTCCAATTTCCCGTCAGTTGTCAGGAGATTTCTTCTATTTTGGTATTTCCTTACATTAAAAATAAATTATTGGCATAGGAAAAATATGTGGAGTTATTTTACATCTTCCCTGACAAATTTCCACATGCATGTAAGTTATAAAGTAGTTGTTCTATTAAGAAAAACATTTCATTGTTTTATTTTTCATTTATATAAAATAGGTCAGTAATAGAACATATCACTACTAGTCTAAATGTTATTTTTGAATGCATAGGGCTATGTAAACCTATGTTTGACAAAAAAAACATATCTTTGGGAAAAATTGGTTTGATTATTGCAAGTGTTTGTATATATATGTTATGCATGCATTCAAGTTAATGTGCATTTGATTTATTTTTACTGTGAAAATAAAATGGTGAAAATTCAGAGAATTGTTGTATAAGTCTAATTTGAAAATTTTCACGCCAAATGGAGAGAACATGTGATGTGGGAATTCTTTGACTCCTAACAACCTTCACTCTACATGTGTGTTAAGGTAAGAGGGATTTCCATTGTGTTAAAGTTTGGTTTCCCATGGAATACTACCTTAAGAGAACACATGTTCTCCTTACTACACAAACCGCTAACAATCCTAAGAAGGAACCACATACAAAAGAACAAGTTTAACCATGCCAGTTCATAATGCTATCACTAAGCATACAAGATAAGGTGATAATATCTAACTTGGGCTTGTTCTTCCTTTAAATAGATTTTCCATCGAGTTTAATGATTTAGGTTAGACCTATGGTTATAGTTTTCCAAGTTAAGAAGGATCACACGAGAAGGTAGTTATGTGAGATTTTTATACCCTAGTTGACTAAGTTCAACAACAACAATTCATCCATGTCAAGAGTACTACTTATATCGTAAATTAATCGTTTTGATAAAATAAAGTGTTAAGTACAGTATTATAGTTAGTAGGATTAATTCCAAACATTTATTGCAATTTGTACTTCAAATTACATACCTTAACATTGTAAAAACAAAACTAGGTAATTCATTCTACTCATCACTAATACAATAAGCATGTACCATGCCAAGAATAGATAATGTACATACATGTATTAATATACTATAATAATCCTCCTTAACTACAATCATATATACAACTAAGTTTAATAAAATTCCTTACTAAGCCTGATACAATTTAACGCAAAATGATTCTATGAAAGCCTCTTATTCGTTTCTTTAAAATTACATTCAACATATTTTTCTTAAAACAAAAATTTTATTTTAAATTTCCCTTTTTAGAATTGATATAATAATTAGGCTAATTGGCCTTTCATCAGTCAAAACAATACAATGGTACTTCATTTATTGAAAAATACAACAAGTAAAACAATTCAACTTTCTTTCGTCAATAGAACAAGTGCAACATTTAAAACTTCACCTTCCTTTCATCTTTTAAGTTTTCATTTTGCAAGATTTGTTAGGGACTAACAATTCATAAGAACTAGCCTAATAAGATCTATACTTCCTATAATAACTTATGCCATCTAGTATTTGCATATAAGAAATATTGCATTAACTTAAAATCGCATAGATAACAAAACAGACACAAATCATCGTTGCAACATTTCCTAAACTTAGTTTCATTCACATCATTAACTACAACATTTAAGTACAATTAATTTCATGCATTAATTCTATACAAATTACATTTCCATTTATGTCAATCAATCAATTATTATTACAAACTTTAATAAATAGGTAATATTATTATTTTTAGAACTTATCATTATCCAATTACTTATACATTATAACTCTCACGTGTCCTTTACAAGATCCCATTGATCTTATATTATTTAAATAGATTTTTAACATTGACTAATACTGATCATTACAACTATTTATGAAAAAAAATTCTTATACCCTTCATATATCTATCGGTATCGAATTATATGCAAGCATTATAACACTAAAAAATGGAAAAATCATATTCCTTCATATATTTATATAACATTATAGAATACTACACAAGCATTATAACTATACACGTATCTTTTTAGACATGGTCTTAATTCTAGGGTATCGAATAGTTTAAGTATTTTTAAAATAAAAGGAGTATCATTGTTTGTGTTAGCAGTGAATATCCTTAACAAAATGATGATGTAGTCTTAGGTATAGTATAAATGCTTAACATACAAATGTATTGACATACAATTCCATACTATTACTTCCATTTTCCTTATTAATCAAACATCTTTGATTTTGATTTACCTTAATCATTCACAAGTTGATTAAGTGACAAAGTCACTGTTGAGCTAGACTGACATAATGAGCACAAATGGACCAAATGTTCCTTCAATCATTGGTCTACGACAATAGACCTAGAAATATTTAATCAACTGGAGGAGTTAAAGGAGAAATACCCATAGAAGGAAAGTATTTGTTACGAAATGAATCTATTAGTGCTCCATTGGTAAATAATAATTACGTTAGTAATTATTATCATGTAATATTGTGTTTGTAAATATGTTAGTATTTTGTTATATAGTTGTTATATAAAAAAACTTATAACAAATATGGGTGAATGAGTTTTAACAACTCACGTAGGTTAGATTTTTGTTATAGCTACCTCCTAAATCCTAAGAGATCTATATTCCTATTTATATGGGTTCTTGTAATATGATGGATATGCTGAATAGAATATCTTTCTGTGTTGATTTAATTAAATCTGGTGTTGTGCTTTCAGTATTAACCTATGAAAACAATATGGTTTATTTCCAATAATGCCATATAACTAGCACGATTTCATAAAAACATGATCAAACCCAAATCCATAGATATTGGAACTTGTACCTTATTAGAACATTACAACATTTCCATAAAATACAACTATTAAATATTTCCCCAATAACCTAATAGGTCACAAAGTTTATGACAAAGTCCAAGTCAGATACCACAATCTGGGTATTTAAATCTTCAAGACTTCAACTTCAAAACCAGTATATAGCCGTTAGATTTAAAATAAGATGTGGATATGGCTATATAACTCTCTAACTGACTTTCAAAATTAAGAATATCAAAGAGATACCTAGGAAAATATGTTAGATATCAAACCACAATAATAGCGAGGAGTAATAAGCTTTAACGGTTGTATCAAATCCCTAAATGAGTTCAGAACGCTTTGATACAACTCAGAATATTACAAAAACATATTTACTATACATACACAGATCCTTCAAAGAAGAAGGGATTTAATATACCCACATAGATATAAAACCCAATAAAACAAACCTATTGTTTAAGTCCATAACAACACAAACTATTTGTGTTTAACTTAACGCCTTTAGCTATAATTCCACATAATCACATTACTAGAAAACCCTCTAAATGAATACCATACTGAATCATTGAAATAGTATTTAATTTATCCAGATCATTCATATAAAAAGATAAACGATGTAATTTCCATATTTATACAAAATAAGTAACTAAAATCACTTCGGATTAACAAGATCAATAGAGAATTTCATAAATTAAAATAACAAATGGAAAAACATATCAAGGAATGGATAGGTCCTATCGTTCCTAGAGGAATAAATCTAGTTTAAATTGTGGTATTTGGTTCAGTATCTCATATAGGCACTTTGTTAAGTGGTTCATATACATCGAAAATTATACCATTTTGCATTTGGCTGAAAATTTCTATACCCACTAAAAAAAATCAATTGATCATTCCCTCACAAGTAAGGAACCCCCATTAAAATTTATCATTCCACGGTGTTTTCTAAGCACTCAAAATTTTCATCTTCTTCAAATTTTCTAAATCTTCTCAAACACAACCATTTTTTGTATATCCTCCAACCCTGGTACCCCATGAGATGAGATCAAGCTGAATTATTTATTTTAAAATCCTTATAGCCTCCTCATAAACATGATTCTATGTATATTAAGCAAGTAACACATTTCTAAAAGACCACATTATTTGTTTTTGGTCAATATGTCAAACAGTTCATGTGGCTTTAATTATCTATCAAATTTTCATACGAGTTAACTAGAGAACATGCAAATGCAGTGCCATGGAGGAATTTATATCCATGTTTGAAAATATTTCTTGGCATTTATAAGGGGAAATTCTATGAAGGATGAATTTGAAAGGGAAAACATACTATTTTTACATAGAGGAAGAGTGAAAGATACAAAAATGGTAGAGAAAATAAGTGGGAAGGAAGGAAATGGAACTTCCAATGTGTTAATTAGTATAAAAACCAACCGAAATAAAAGATAAAGGGAAGGTAGCAAACATGTAGCCTTAAACTACCTTGACCATGATTCTTAAAAGGTTATAGTGCACGCAACACAGGTGCACAAAATAAGAAGAAGAAAAAATAGTAAAACTAAACACTACACCTACATGAAGGGATTCCCCTCAGCTTCAATATACTTCTCCACTTTTAAATACAAAAAATATAAAATATAAAGAAAGGTTTCCTCCCCTTTCAGAGACATTGAACCCACATGATATACAACTACAAATTTAGATCCATCAATTTTTATAAAGTGAAATGAGGATATATCTGGTTACTGATTTATCTTAGTAAGCAAGACTTGTTTAATCCATAACATGACTGATTTAACACATCATGATATTGGTTTTAGGTGGCTATTAGTGATATATCCATTCAAAACACCCCCTCCCATTTCCATTCCCTACCCTCATTAGAACTATCTAATCATTACTAAATTTACAATGTAACTTTGGTCATCAGGGTAAGCTTCCTCGGTATCTCTTAATAAAGTGCTTGTATTATTCATAAAGGAAAATGAGAGGATGTAGGCCACATAGGATACCCATATTTTTGTCAGGAAGCCAATGTGACATCCCATCAAGCCCACCATTTCTTTCATCACTTCCCAATCAATTCTTTTTTTCTATCATTTTCCAATTTTATTTCCAAATTAAATTTCCTCTTCTTTTTTTATATAAAAAAAAATCATAAATGCATAAAGGTCTTTCATTTTATTTTATCATGTCAAATAATAAAAAAAATCATTAATACCAAGGCACTTCATTTCCCCCCTTATAAGAGCATTGTCTTTGATGTGACACAACATCTAAGCTTGAAGGATACGTAAGGAAGAAAGTCAATAATTGACACATGTCATTTAAAAAAACAAATTGTATGTACAATTTGACCACACAGGAGAAGAATAATTTTGGCAATATCTTAAATTTAAATGTTCTATGGAGATTGGATTTTTTCTTTGACTTTATTACTTAGTCTTTTCCTTTATAGTATTTCTTAATCTCAAGCTCTTAATATTCGTTGTTTAGAATTTCAATTTTCTTATGTCCATGGGTGCCCAAAATCAATTGGCCTCAAGATGTCACACAATAATCAACACAGTATAAATGACCCACAAGACATCTTACTACATACTTTCACGAATGTCTCACATCACAAGACCTCTAATTCCACCATGAAAAGACAAAAATTATTCCACATAACAAATAAGTTCCAATAATTTTTTCATAGGCATAAATCCAACATACACATGTGACTAACAAGAAATCAAGCATCATGCCAATACATATGCAGCCATTATCACATGACTCAAATACCATGACTGTCCTGACATAGTGCCAAGACAATATCCAATAGTACATACAAATCAAGAGGAGCATCAAACCTCAATCATAGAAATTCCTAACAAGACTCACAAGAGTAACTCGTAGAACAACATAATAACCACAAAAGAACTCCAGATACCTCCTAAAGACAAATAATCATAGTGCAAAAACCAAGCCAAGTCACTCAACCATAGATCCTAGTCACCTAATTTGTGCATATTGAGTCACTCAACCATAGATTCTCATCTCCTTATTTCTCCATATCACGTCACTCAACCATAGAGCCCCATCTCATTATTTCTCCATATTAGGTCATTCAACCATAGAGCCCAATCTCCTTATTTCTCCATTTAATGATGTTGGGTTACAGTATGACCATAGGCACATAGAGCCTCATCACTCCCACCCAAGTGGCATAGTAACATATAATTCAAAAAATACATAGCCCTATGACCCCCTTGAGGAATACCCCCATAAAACAAAGTGGGTCCATAAGTCCAACCACTCCATGGTGGATCCCATCACCCTATTACAACACATTACGACATTAGAAATAAGATAATAGTTTGTTTCAAATGCATAGTAGAAAAAATTTCAAGCCTTGGGCTAGGCTAGAAAAATTTTAAACTTGAAATGAAAATTTAAGACTAAGATAAAAAATGGCTAAATAAATGCAATAATGAAAAGTCCTATAGTAACCACAAATCAAATTATATGACAAAAATTTAAGAATACATCAATCATGAAAACTACTAGTTATTTCAAGAAAAGATTAGAATGTCAGCTATAAATAAAATAGGAATGTGGAAATATCATATTAAAATCACTATGTGGACTTTATTTGGCCACAAAAGTGGTATTCATTGAGTTATTGGCACTCGGATATCAAACCTCAGCTCACAAAAATACATTTAACATGAAATGAGCATATCTCTATATATCTCCCAATCACACATACGAGTATCCACATAGTCAAAATCACATAGGATTTTTTGATGGAAAACCCACATAGGAAAGAGTAGGGGACACTAGTTTTCATTAGTTGAGCCTAAAGTGGTGTGCATCCATAATATACTGAGAAAAATCAGAGTATACTAAATATATAGAAGTTGGTTTTAAGTCTAAATGAGACTCCACTTTGTAACTCGTACTCAGCTCAAGATTATGAAAACCTAGTCCACACATACACTAATAACTATTTCTTCCCTTAGGGTTTTCTAGCGTAAGGTATAAAAAATATCACATAACTACATCACTAACGCAATGTTGATTCATGCACATTAACCATAGTGTCTTACACATGGAATATAAAAGGTACAACACAACCATTACTTTCATGAGTTATAATACATAACATTTTCACATAATGCACCCAAAGTGCAAGTACTATACAATAGGGGTCATACGATAAGCATATGCCCCTAATTCAAAACATGAACAATCACATATTACACAAATTATATGTATGATTAACATGGTGAATAACATTACAATATATAGTCAATTATAATATAACTTGTTGACGCACATGATTCATCACAACACAATGGCGATATCATGATAAAATACAATTCATGATACACCTATTTTATCATGGAACACACCAACACATCTACATGTCATTAAATAAAAAGACACTCCAACACTTTACAAACCACAATATTTTTTTTATCATGCACACCAAGGTGGTTTGTCACAAATGAAATCCTCATTGAATCCATGAAAAGGAGAGTGATTAATCTCATCACAAGCACATCAACATAATAAAAAATTTTCACTAAGTGATATGAAAAACATGTGCATTGATAATACAAAAATTACAACATTGGTCGTATAACAAAAAATATCACATTACTGTCCCCATCTCCACCACCACCATGTATAACCTTAACAAATCCAATCTATCCCATAGGTTCAAGAGCAATAACCTCCACTCAGATATCATATGCAATGCACATAGTTTCGAAAACCAAATACAACAGTAAAAATACTAGAATAATACTTTTTTTACTTACATTGCTCGATACATGAAAAAATAGTGTATTTCTTAGGATAATGCATACTCATGAGACATTTGGAAAAAAAGTATCCCACATAGGTAACATAAAACTCACATGAAACAAATCGAGACCACATTTCCCAATGAGAAGGCACAACACAATAATTCCACTACAATATAAAATCCCCTATAGGCACCATCCCTAACATAATTCATTCCTTTTTCATACACTTATTCCAATCATATTTTTTATTAACCTTACTTATTTTACAATCACTCATCATGGACTCCTCGAGTCTTATTTATCTAGGCTACAATATTTGTATCTTACTTAAATTTTTACTTGCAGTGGTTCAATTTGACTTTTCTCTTTTATCTTATCGTAATAAAATTAATTAGCGTGATTGCTAATAGGAATATATGAGTATATATCAGGATAATAGTGTTTGTTCTAAGGATTTGTATTCTAATTTTTATGTTTATTTGGATTTACAATTTATTTAAGTTGTAAAAAGGAAGGTTTGCATGAAACAAGGAAATTTAATTAGTTCATATGTAAATAGATGACACGTTCTTCTCAAATTAGCATTTATTTTTTATGGTTATTTTATAATGTTTTAAAGCTATTATAACTAACTGTATATCCCACCTATTTAGCTTAAATACTTAATCATCAAGGTCCCAATGAGAATGATTTCACACTTATTGGGTTTCAGATTTGGACTAGGAATGAAACCATAGTCAGGGGACAAGCAAGTCCCTCCTCTTTAATGGAAGAGGTTCCCTTCTTGAAAGCAGGGGAAAAACCTATGTACAAATAAACAATATTTCATTCAATGGTGGTTTCTCGATATCTTGAAATATGTGTTATGCCTAGAAATTTATCAATACATGAGGATAGAAGACTTGAAGAGACGAGGGAGGTAGAAGAAGATAGTACTTTCAGGGAAAAGAGATGGCAAAGAAAACCATTATATGTGTTGAGAAAATGAGATATAGATTAGAACCATTCACATTTATAACGGGCACAATCCACAGACTCAAAGTTATTGAGATTGTATAAACTAGAACACAAAGTTTATAACAATGCAAGGATTAAATGATTCACAGATCAGAGCAAGAAGGAGAGAGAAAACAAAGGAAAAAGGGGAAAACCCTTGTATTGATTTCTTAAGACTCAAAATTACAGTTCCAAAATATCAAAATTCCAACCTCATACAATGGCTTTCAAAGCCCATGAAATATCTCACAAGAGACGGTTACAACTTCCTTGAGCAAGCTAGAAATGGTTACAAATCATTCCAATCATTCGTGCCCTTTCAAATTATTGATTCGTAAAGAAATGTTAATGGCGGAAAAACCATGTTTTCAAATATATGACCATTACAATATTTCACTAGTATAAATAAGGGCCATTCAATTTTCTTTTACAACTTTAAATTTGGGCAGCCCACGTGGAAGAAATTGATTGGAGTGGGCGCGCGGGGGGGGGGGCTTTACGCTTTATAACTTTTATAGCAAAAAGGAATTTTGGAACATCTGGGCCCACTCACCCACTTTGAATTTTCAATGGTAAGGCACATGGTGTTATCTGCTTGGCAACAGGGTCATGGATCAATTTTTTACTTTTAACTCTTTTTGATAAAAAAAGCTTAAAACTTCAAAATTCTCCACCGACCCACATCCTTGCTTTGACTTTTCAATGCGGCTATGTGGCACCATCTGGTTGGTGGTGGGCCTTAAGCATTTTTTCTATCTCTCTACATGGGCTTGTAGGCCCGCCATCGCCAATTGCACCCTTTTCCAAAAGTTGTTAAGTGCTAAAAAAACTCGTGTAGCCCCGCCAGCCCGCCTTGGGCAAATAATACCATCTCAGGTCCGCCGTGCCATAACTTGAAAAATATGAAGATTTAGGAGGATTTCTTTACCTTTTCAAAAATGTGAAGAAATTTCCCATCTAATGAAGAAGTTTCCAAGAGACCACAAGCCCTTGAAAAGAACCATATTTCACAATTTTTGTTTTCAATATTTTTAGAGGCACTAACTTAAAATTTTTAGTCTAGATTTGAAAAATTAGTGGAATTTTGAGGGTGACAACAGCTGGCTCTTTTTGGGGATGACTTGGCTTGGAACAAAGACACAAGGTAAGATCAAGAACTATAGATAACTCTGGGAAAGAGGACCAGTGACTTATCCATTGGGCAAAGGAGTCAAAAGTAAAACCAATTCAAGGAAACACACACAAGACATGAAAAGAAAGAAAACAAACCAAAAGGGAAGACCCAAAACAAAACACACCACACAACAAAGAACAAGAAAGGGAAACAAGCCAAAACCAAAAACCAAACACAATTTACAAAAGGAATTCGTAGCCACCTAAGACTTGAATAACTTTAGGTACTACCCACTATAAGGAAGTGGGAGAGGAGATCCATCCATGTAATCTCGATAAAAATATTTCTCTCCAGCAAAATGTCTGATTCTAAAAGGACCAAGCCAAAGAGAATCAAACTTACCATGGCTTTCTCATGGCTCATGTCTATTGTCCCAATGTAGCACAATGTCTCCCAGTTGGGAAACTTTGGGCTTTGATTTCTTGTCAAATAAATCCTTCACTTTTGACTGATGAGTTGCTATCATGTCAACCACTTGCAATTTGTTCTCATAAAGCTTTTGAAGGTACAAAATTCTCTTGTCTAAAGAGCTACTGAAACTTGAATCATCAATGGTTTTCATCAGATGCAAGGCTGGTAATTCCACCATGATTGAATTTGAGCTTCCTCACCATACACCACTTGGAAAGGAGACATTCCAATTACTCTCTTGGGTATAATTCTACCATCCCAAAGTGCATCATATAGCTTCTTATGCAAATTACTCTGAGAATCATTTACAAGATTTCAATCTATGTTCACCAAGTTCTTGTTTGTTGATTCTTCCTGTCTATTCCCTTGGGGGTAGTAATATGAAGAATGAGTAAGGGAGATCCCATACCCATAGAAGAATTCCATCATCTCAACAAAAGAAAAGTTGGAAGCATTATCATTCCTAATCTCGTTTGGGGTCCCAAACCTAATCAATATGTTCTCCTTGATGAAGTTGTAAACTACCCCGAAAGTAGTGCGATTGAATGGGATGGCTTCCACCCAATTAGTGAAGTAATCTATGACAGTCACACATGGGTATGCCTAGCATTAGAAGATTGATTGAGTGCTCCAATGAAGTCTAAACCCTGTTGTTGAAATGGCTCTTCAATCACTACAAGCTTGAGAGGCAAAGCAACCGAGTTATGTCTTCCAAAAAATGTTTTGCATGCTTCACATTTACAAACCCATTTTGATGCATCTCTGAATAGAGTGGGTGAATAATAACCAGCACAAAGTGTTTTATGAGTGGTTACAGTAGAGGAGAAATGACCTTCATAATCCTAGTCATAAAAAAAAGATAACAACTTATTTTTTTGCTCCTTGTCTACACACTTCAAAAACATTCTATCTATGCCTCGTTTGAACAAAGCATTCACCCATAACACATATTTTGCAGACCTCAGTTTGATGGCTCTCTTCTCTTTGGATCTCAAGTAAGATGGACATTCTCCATCAGTCAGAAAGTGAGCAATGTTAGTATACCATACATCTATCGAGCTGAGGAACAGAACAATAGGGACATCAAATCCATCTTTGGACAAATCCTTGGTAGCTCCCTCAAAAATGTGTTCACACAAGCCCTTACCCTAAACCAAATTTGTTGGCCTAATGTCAAGATCATACTCTTGAACCTTTTCTACCCAGTTACCTCTCTTGGTTCCAAATTCTTGCTGAGTAAGAATGGATTTGATTATTGTATTAGGAACCCGCACCACAGAATGAGAATTAAGGATATAAAATCTAAACTTCTTGACAACTTTGACAACTGTAAATACATGTTTCTCCATCGTGGTGTACTTTATCTCATGACGTTTCAAGACATAACTCATGAATGCAATTTGGAGCTCATGATCTTCAGCATTCTTATGGGATAACACAACAGCTAGGGTATTTTCAATGGCATAACAATAGATAATGAAATCTTTGCTAAAGTCAAGGAACGCCAAGATTGGAGTCTTTGCAATGGGTTGTTTAATGTCCTCAAATGATTTCTTCCCTTCAGAGGACCAACAAAAATTTTGCTTCCCTTGCATCATGTGATAAATTCACATAGTAAGTTCTACAAAATCAGGGATGAATCTCCTTAGGAAATTGATCTTACCAAAGAAATAATGGACACCTTTTTTACTTTATGGAAGAGGAATTTGTTGGATGGCCTGAAATCTCTCTGGATCAATCTAGATCCCTTCCTTTGAAATAATGTGTCCCAATAGCTTTCCTTCTATGACACAAAACATAGAATTCTTAGGGTTTAGATAAATCCCATGCTCTCTACACTTCTGTAATATTGTTTCAAGGTGTTGAAATTGATCTGTTCTTGCTTTAGAAAACACTGTCAAGTCATCCAAATACACTAAAATGCATTTCCCTTTCAAACTACAAAAAGCCATGTCCATGGCCCTCTAGAAAGTAGCACCAACATTTATGAGACAAAATGGCATCCTCTTGTATGCAAAAGTGCCCCAAGGAGTAGTAAACACAGTCTTATGTTTATCTACAGTATTCACCTCTACTTGATTGTACCCTAGAATCCATCTAACATAGATAGCATCTTCGAGCCTGTGATTTCTTGCAATACTTGGTCCATCATGGGGAGAGGGTAGTTTTCCTTCAAGGAACCCTAATTACGATTCCTGAAATCCACACATATACAGATCTCACCATTCTTCTTCTTGACAGGAACTATGTTAGCAGTCCATGTTGAATGGTGGATGGGGAAGATAATCTTTTCCTTTAAAAGATTTTGTATTTCTTGGAAAAAATTATCATTTATCTTTGAATTATATTTCATTTCCTTCTGTTTGAGGGGTTTGATCCCAGGATTAACAGGAACAAAATTTTGCATTTATTTAGGCTAAAAATCCTTAAGATCATCATAAGAGTAATCAAGAACATCAACATAACTCTTCAATAGATTCACCACCTTCTTTATCTCTTCTTTAGTGCAGCATTTTTCAATGTTGACCATTTTGGGATCATAAATATTCCCAATATTCACTTTCTCAGTCTCAACAGATTACCAGGATCCTTGGGAAACTTTAGACTTTACATACCTTTCATTTTTATCAAGACGATCCTCCAAAATAACCATCCCTTTAGAGATTTTATTTCCTTTTAGTTTGATGCATCCATCTTGATCCATCTCTTCTTTGACACCCTCTTCATTTGATGACACACACTCTCTAGGTAGATTGTCACTTCGTTTAAAGTAAAACTAATAAAAATTGTCTCTGAGCTCCAAGAAAGAAAGAAAATGATGTTCATCATTGAAAACTTGCCAATTATTTGCATTGTCAGACAAACTGGGTCTATGGATCATCTTAATGGTGAATTTATCTTGAGGGAAATCTGGATGAGGAATCAACAAGGACCCCAAAACAATTAGAGAGTCAACCCTAGTGTTCTTTTCTCTTGGAATAAATTCAATGGGAAAAGCATCAAGGAATTCAATGGAATACCAAACCAAATTCCTATAGTGCTTCAAACTTCTGTTCTTTACTTGATAAAGGTCTCTAACTTGTTTTACAATTAGCTCTATATCTCCACGAGAAAGAAGGTTCTTCACTCCCATTTCCTTTTCCATACTCAACCCAAGAATGAGGGATTCATACTCAATAGTATTCTTGGTATTCTCAAACTAAAACTATAAGGAGAAAGGATGAACCTTACCCCCAGAATAAATGATCACTACACCAGCTCCAGAACTAGCTGAAGAGCAACTTCCATCAAACTTCAAATTCCACACACCATTAGGATCAATAAACACTCCCTTTGAAATAATTTTCTCCTCTTGTGACATGATCATATTGTTCCCATGCCCAATGTCTTCATACAATATTTTTCTTTAGGATCAATTGTCTTTTACACAATATAATTTGTTTTTTTCTCATGCAATAGCTTCTTCATCTTCCCATTGACAGGGATCAAGGCATGTGACCAATCCATTTGGATCTTAACTCCAACATCTTTGTAAAAGTTCCTACTTAGCAGCATACCATAGGAAGGAGGGATATCAGTAACCAAGATGATAGCCAAGACCTTCTTCTCTAGTAAAGCAACAAAAGCTACTTGTGCACCGTTGATTCTCCCAACCAAAGAAACTTCTTTACTCTCCATGGAATAGAAATAGCCATAAGTTTGGGTTAGGGTTAGACCCAAAGCATGAGCCACTTTTGCAGGAATTACATTATCAGATGCACTAGAATAAATGAAACAATTTCTAATCTTGTGGCTAGCTATGAGGAGAGTCACATAGAAGGGTTTTATCATCTCATTGGGTGAAGTAACTACAACCACAAGGCTGGTTTGAGGTGGAGAAGAAGGAGTGGGAAAAAGAACTTTAAAAGAATGGGCTGGGGTTTTAGATTTAGAATTTACAAAGTTAACCATTTTGGCAAAGGCTTTGGGATGGGTTTGATAGAACTATACCTTAGAAGTTTGAATATTGGTATTTTTAAGATGGTTTAGAATGTGAAAAGATCTAGATGTGAATGGGGAATCGCTACTAGGAGTAGGAGGAGATTTTGATTTATCAACTTTATCATTTGTTGGACAATAATTATTAGAAGTAGAAGTAGAGGGAGAAGGACTAGAAGAGCTTACGTTTTGGGTGAAAGTAGTAGGAATAGGAGCTCCTCTTCTTGCAATCACCAGGATGGTGATGGAGTACTCCTTGGATCTTTTTTTAGGTTCCACCACTTTTTCCTTTTTATGTGTCTGCTCCCAGGTCATAACAAAATATGACTCACTCTTCATCTCAACCACTACATCATCATAGTCATCTTAATCATACACACCTTCAGTGTTGATGAAATGAACTCGAGAACCACCAGGCTCCTCCAGTTATTCATCAACTTCCTCGTCTTGTTCATCATAGAGCCTATTTTAGTCCTCATCATTAGGCTCAAGAACCTCACAAGTTGCATTGAGAGGCACCTTGTTGGGTGGACCTTCAATGGCCAACCTAGTTTGAGAAGAGGGCAAGTGGTTCCTAGGATGAAAACTCTTCCTTGGAACATCTTGATATGGAGCATGTTGAGCCAAAAAAAATTTATGGTAATGAGGTCACTAGCTAGATTTTGCACCAAAAGATATACATCACCTCGAGGAGAAGTGGAAGAAGAAGATGCTTTGGATTTGAAAGACATCCTTTTTAAGCTTGCTAGACATGATCAAGTCATCTTCCACACTGACAACCAATCTCTAATCAACATCCAAAGTTGTAATATTTTCTCTCCTCGGGGCATATCTTACTTCCAGCAATTGAGCATTCAAGAAGAAACACTTCTGAATCTGATCAATAGGCCTAGTATTTTGTGGAATCTTGTTAGTCAACTTGTTGAACTTGGAAATAAATTATGTCATAGGCTCATGTTGCTCCTTCTTGATTTGTGAAATCTGAGCTAGCAAAGCATGCAAATCTTCAGTTAGCTTGAAATGCTTCGCAAATTCAGTCCTCATAGTAGTCCAATCAGTGATGGTCCTAGCAGGAAGATGGTAAAACAATCTGGAAGATTTTCTTGCAAGTTCTCCATAAATAACCTAATAGAGACATCCTCATTTTCAACTCCAAGGACCCCTCATGCAACAATGAAGGCTGCAATGTGTTCATCAGGGTGCACTTTTCCATCACCTCTAAATTTGGGAAAATTATTTTTGTTACCGCTAGGTAACTCATGAAATGGTTGAGGAAGATCCATAGGCCCAACTCTTTGCCCTCGAGGAAGAGGTGTTGTCATCCTTGGAAATGTTTCTTGAAGTGGAACTGAGACACTAGAAAGAATTAGGGCACAAAGACTAGGGATAAGTTATGCTTGAGGAATGCTACTACCAAAATCTATGTCTTGAATATGATGTGTTCTTGTGGAACGAGTTCTTCTATTTCTTCTTTTTGGAGGAAGTTAAAAACATTGTTGATCCAGGAGTTCAAATTTAGGATCTTTAATTCCAAGATCCCTTCTACCACAAGAGTATCTTAGATTTGTCAGATCAAATAAATGATCAAATTATTTGTTCATTTTAGAAAGAAATTTGTTGAAAAAATCCCCAGCAAAGTCTCCAAACACTGTTGAGTTTCAGACTTGCACTTGGAATGAAACCACAATCAAGGGACAAGAAAGTTCCTCCTCTCTAATGGGATATGTTCCCTTATTGAAAGCAGGGGCAAAACCTATGTACAAATACACAATATTTCATTCAATGGTGGTTTCTCGATATCTTGAAATGTGTTTTATGCCTGTAAATTTATCAATACATGAGGAGGGAGGCAAAAGAAGATAATACTTCCAGGGAAAAGATATGGCAGAGAAAACCCTTATATGTATTGAGAAAATGAGATATAGAGTAGAACCATTCACGTTTATAACGGGCACAATCTGCAGACTCAAAATTCTTGAGATTGTATAAACTAGAACACAAATTTTCTAAGCATGTGAGGATTAAATGATTCATAGCTCAAAGCAAGAAAGAAAGAGAAAATAGAGGAAAAAGGGGAAATCCCTTGTATTGATTTATTCAAATTCAAAATTATAGTTCCAAAATATCAAAATTCCAACCCCGTACAATGGCTTTGAAAGCCCATGAAATAGCTCACAAGAGACGGTTACAAATCATTACAATCATTCATGTCCTTTTGAATTATTGATTCAAAAAGAAACATTAATGGCGGAAAAACTAGGTTTTCAAATATATGACCATTAAATTATTTTTCTAGTTTAAATATGGGCAATTTGATTTGATTTTAAAACTTTAAATTTGGGCCACACACATGGAAGAAATTGATTGGAGCGGGCACAAGGCGAAAAATTTACGCTTTATAAATTTTAGAGAGAAAAGGCATTTTGGAACATTTTGGCATGCTCACCCACTTTGAATTTTCAATGTTCAGACACATGTCATTATCTTCTTTTCGACGGGGTCATGGATCACTTTTTTAGTTTTAACTCTTTTTTATCAAAAAAGCTTAAAACTTCAAAATTCTCCGTCGACCCGCATCCTGTCTTTGAATTTTCAACATGGTTATGTGGCACCATCTGATTTGTTATGGGCCTTAGGAATTATTTTTTCTATCTCATTGCACCCTTTTCCAAAATGTGTTAAGTTCTAAAAAAATCCCGCAGGCCCGCCATCTCACCTTGGGAAAATAATACCATCTCAAGTCCGTCAGGGCATAACTTTAAAAATATGAAGAGTTAGGAGGAATTATTTACCTTTTCGGAAATGGGAAGAAATTTCCCATCTGATGAAGAAGTTTCCAAGAGACCACAAGCCCTTGGAAATAACCATATTTTACAAAAAAAAATTCAATATTTTTAGAGGCACCAACTCAAAATTTTAAGTCTAGACTTGAAAAATGAAGGGAATTTTGAGGGTTGGAACAAATCTCAAAGAATTTTTTATTCCTGGGAAATTAAGGATTAGATACATGTTACAATGATAAATTCATTTTAAAAATTTACACATGTTACTAGGGTCAAAGCTACAGTGATTGAATACCTTTATCTCCAACAATCATCATGCAAGTCTAGGTAAATTCGATAGTTCTTATCCAGCTAAAACTCTTGTGTCGAGAGGGGTTAAAGGGGATTAACACTATATGTTCTCATGTGTAGGTAGCTAAACATAGGATCCACTTGAATCATTTACAATAATTTTAAAATAATTTCACTTAGTTTGATTTAAATAGTGTTTTGAAATTAGTTGTGTAACCCATATGTTAATAAGGATCATTTGCATGCTCATGAGACTAGTAGCTCTCGTCCTAGGTAATTGCCTCAAGAACATGATTAATTGGTTTCAAAGCATGCATTAATTTCAGAATGGGACAAGTGGAAGAACAAGAGGGAGTAACTATTCACTTAAATATTAACGATCACATTAAATTTTACTCTTTATGGATTCCGTTTCTCTCAACATGATGATTTAAACATGTTACAAGAAAAATATAAATTTTTATTTTCTCCTAGCATAACATATCATGGTTACTCTTTCAAAAATTAATCATAAATTATAATTTTGTTACTTTTCACAACTAACTCCTAACGTTGTACAATAGAATCCCAAACGATAATATAAATTGGGTGTCAAGTTCATTTATAATCTAACGGTGACTTTAAATAGTATTTGGTGATATTTACCTCCTAACATCCTTATCTCTATATACATGTAAGGCCAAGAGGGTATTACATTATGTAAAAGGTTGGTTTCCCATGGATTACTACCTTAAGAGAACATATTCTCGTTGTTACAGACATGGTTACCAATCATAGGAGGGAACCCCTTACTCAAGACAAAGTTTAACTATGTCATTCCTAACTAAAGGGTTGGCAATAATGTCGCTAAGTATACATGATAAGGTGATATTCTCTTACTTGGGCTTTTTTTTCCTTAAGCTATAATTTTCCATCGATTTTAATGATTTAGGCTCACCCTATGGTTTTATTTTTTTTCATTTAGAAGGATCTAACAAGAAGGTAGCTATGTGAGAGTTTTATACTTGGGTTGACTAAGTTCAACACCAGTAATGCATCATGTTAAGAGTAGTACTTATATCTTAACTTGTTCTTTTTTCTCAAATAAAATGTTAAGTATAATATTATATTTAATGCTATTAATTCAGAACATTTTTAGTAATCCGTACTTTAAATTAGATACCTTAATCTTGTAAAAACACAACCATGTAATTCAATATATTCATCATTAATACAATATTCATGTATCACTCGAAGAATACATCATGTTCATACATTTATTAATATCCTATAATAATCCTCCTTAATTACAATCATATATGGAACAAAGTTTAATAAACTTCCTTACTACATGTGATGCAATGTAACAGACAATGATTATATGGAAGCCTCTTTTATTCATTTCTTTAAAATAAGATACAATAGATTTTCCATAAGAAAAAATAGTTCTATTAAATTTCCCTTTTTAGAATTGATACAATCACTAGGATAATTTTCCTTTCATTAATAAAAATAATATAATTGTACTTCATTTATTTACGAATAAAAAAAGTAATACAATTCAACTTTCTTCAATCAATAGAACAAGTGCAACATTTAAAAATTCTCCTTCCTTTCATCTTTCAAGTAGTCCATCTGCAAGATTTATCAGCAACTGTCCATTAATAAGAACTAGAATCATAAGATCTATACCTCTTATAATAGCTTACACTGTCTAGTATTTGCATATAGGAAATTCCGCATTAATTTAAAATCACATAGCTAACAAAAAGGTCATAGTTCATGGTTGCAACATTTCCTAAAATTTTGGTATTATACTTCTTCTTCTCCTACTGAAACATTCAATCTCGAAAGGAAATCAACAACAACATTATCCTTACTAACTTTAATGTTTGGTAGAATGGAGAACTGTGAGGTTGGTGCTTATGGAGGACTGCGAGAGGGTTTCGAGAGTGTGGTTTCAACCTCTTTGGCTGCAGAATGCCTTTCAACATGTTGCGAACATGTTGCTAAGGTGACATCTTCGGATGCAGAATAGAATAAAGATATTTGCATTGGATCTAGAGCTTGGGCTGATATTGTTAATGTAATTCTTGACAAAAATGTGGGTCCCCATTCCCTTGCATCTGGACTGAATACTGCTTTTAAAAGTACAAAAGATAAAGAGGGGATGACCCACATACAAGTGCCTGACGGTTGTCTACATAGAGCTCTTGAGAAAACAATTCTCGCCCTCATTGGAAAGTTTTTGGGAGCTAGACACAATGTTGATATTATCAGAAAATGGGCCATGTGATGATGGAAACCAAAAGGAGATTTAAATATAACCACCATGGCAAAAGGGTTTTTTCTATCCCATTAGAATCAACAGAATGATATGGATTCAGTCCTACTATGTGGCCCCTGGTGTATTGCCAATATGGGGTTTTTCTTTAAAAAATGGTATCCAGGGTTTAACCCTAATACTAAGAATATACATACCATCCGAATTTGGTGTAGACACCCAGGGCTGCCCCTTCATCTTTGGGATGATGAAATCCTTCTCCATATTACTAGATCGATTAGTTCTCCAATCAGGCTAGATGGGACTACGAAAAATAGATCCACACTTTCCTTTGCAAGGTTCTGTGTCTCATCTGAAATGGAGAAGATGCTACATGAACACATCATTCTTCAATAAAAATTTGGGGCATGGAAATAGTCAATAGAATATGAGGATTTTCAGCTAAGATGTCATAAATGCCATAAATTAAGGCATTTCGTTGAAAAATGTCCAAAGGGCATGAAGCAAAAACATGATAAACCTTCTGATCATCCTGAAGAGACAAGCTAGAAACAGAAAAAAGAGGCTAAAAAATCCTCTCTGACTAACAGGCAAGATCAGAGTACAAGGGACTGCTGCATGTAGATGAATCTAAGAATCAAAGGCCAAAGAAAAGGTTTTAAGACCATAATAAAGAGGCCACCAGTCTATAGAAAAATTTGGAGACCAAAAAACCCTCCACTGGGAAAGGGTGATGAAGCTCGAAAGGGAAAAGATAATGATCAAACAAAGGGTGAAGAAGCTAGGAAGGAAACATAAAAAGATCAGACAAAGATGCTTGAGAATAAAAATCCTATAAAACTGAACATGGAAGTGGATGAAAAAAATGAAAAAGTTTACATTCATCTAACCATTTCCAATGAAGAGGAGATGGAGAAAATTACTCCCCTCCCTCATCAAGAACCGGTAAATAAGAAAAACTCTTTGAAGTATAAAGAACTAAATAAGACGAGACAAGGAAAAGCTAAATAAAGTTCCTAGAATCCATAGCAAGAGATCTAAATGAGGATAAAGAGTTTGCAAATATGGAGGATATCATAGACAATGAATACAATAGAGAATCCCTTCTAGCTCAACAAATTGTTTTTGATAAAGGAAAAGAAGAAGGATAAATTACCCCTGCATCGACAAAGAACCTATCTAAATGTGATAAGGATGGATTCATCATAGTTCGACATAAGAAACGAAGACTGAAAGGCTTTGAAGAAATTCCATAATCACTTTATAGTGATAGAAAGAAATAAATAGGAAGTTGGGAAGCTTCCAATTCAAGAATCACAAGAGCTACTGCCAGAAGACTTGCGAATGTTGGAGTTATTTATAAAAAAGGCAGACCCTCCAAAAGTGATGTAAGGAAAAAAGAAACTGAGAAAGAAATTGTAGATGGTACTCAAAGCCTTTTGAGCCATCCAGAAACCGCCTTCCCAATCCTTTTTTAATGAAGGTTTTATCTTCGAATGTCAGGGGTCTAAATGGGGGTCCTAAACAGATAATTCTTAAGGAACTTAGAAGATCAAGTAGGCCTAGTATCCTTCTAATTCAAGAAACGAAAAATGAAAAATAAATTTGTTGAAGAGTGCAAAAAGACTTTCTGGGATAATGTTTCCTTTGCTGCTTTTAATTCTCAAGGGGCTTCTTGAGGTTTAGCGGTCTTCTAGGACATTAAAATTGTTCATGGTAATGTGATTTTCTCCTCTCGAAATCATTTAGCTATAAATTTTAAAATTATTGAGAACAATTCTAGTTGGATCCTTTCCAATATATATGCTCCAAATACTGCTGCTTAGTAGAAGGAATTTATGGAAAGAGTTATCTTGGTTTAGAAAAAACTTTGAGGAATCAAACTGGCTGATAATGGGGGATTTTAACACTCCTCTAAACCCCTGGGGAGAAATTTGGAGGGAACTCTAATTTCTCTACTATCATCAAAGATTTTTCTGACTTCATTTCGTATCTCAACCTTATGGAAATTGAACTTCATGGTAATCAATACACCTTGGTCTAATAGAAGAATTGGGGAAATTTTGATTCAGGTAATATTAGATAGAGCTCTCATTTCTGCTAATTGGATCTTAAATTAGAATTTTCATCTCTCCCTCCCTACCCAGAACTGCTTCAGACCACAATCCTATTACTCTTAACTTCTTCAATTGGTCTAATCTTTTTCACTGTAACTTCAAATTTGAAAAGATGTGGCTTGAGTATGAGGACATTCTTGATAGAATCAAAGAATGGCGGACTTGGGAAGGGACATGAACTACTCAATTCAGACTTCTTCGGAAGCTGAAAAATGTGAAAGAAAAGGTTAGAACCTAGAATAAAGAGGTTTTTGGCAATATCTTTGAGAAAAATAAAGAGATTAAGCAGAAAATGGAAGAGTTTAAGCTTAAAGTATATAATGAAAGGTATAACCTTTGAGGATCACCAAAGAGAAAAAAAATCTTCTTTCTGACCTACATAATATCAATAGCTGTGATGAAATCTTTTGGAGAATGAAATCTAGAGCTCTTTGGTTAAAGGCTGGAGATAGAGAAACAAAATATTTTCATACGACCACCCTCAAGCATAGGTCTTGTAACATTATTACTGAAGTATTCAAGGGGAAATGGTACAATTACTAAGGATGCTAAGGATATTAAAGTTGAAGCCCTAACATTTTATGAGAATGTTCTACCTGAAAAAAATTATTATAATGAGCAAGCAACCTCCTTTCTTTTAGACTCCATTCCTAACAATTTCCTCCCAGAAGAGAGATTTAAGAGCCTTTCCAAATATGTCACCATTGAAGAGTTGAAAAAAAATGTATTCTCTCTTAAATGTGACAAGGCTCCAGGCCCTAATGGATTCTCTGCTAATTTCTTCCAAAAATGTTGAGGTATATGCTCTGGAGATTTTTTGAAAGCTGTAAACAAGTTTTACAGAATTGCAATTCTAATAAAGGAATTAAATAAAACATATGGTGTGCTTGTACCTAAGAAATTGGATGCAAAGGATTTTAAGTATTTTAGACCAATCAACCTGGTTAATGTGCTTTATATTATTTTCACTAAGATTTTAACCACTAGACTACAACCTCTTCTCATGGAAATTATCTCCCAACAGTAGAGCGGATTTATAAAAGGTAGAATTATCCAGGATGGGGTAATTATGGTCCATGAAACAATTCATTCAATGGATAAAAGTAGAAAAGTTGGGATGGAAATCAAGTTAGAAATGCATAAGGCATTTGATATAGTCTCTTAGAAATTCATGGATGAGGTTTTGACCAAGTTTGGATTTCAAAATAAATTTTAAAAAATTGTCCAAGATTGCATTTCTTCTCCTAGATTTTCTATGGTTGTCAATGGAGAACCTGTTGGTTTTTTTGCTAGCAATAGAGGCATACGCCAAGGGGGACCCCATGTCCCCTTTGATGTTCATCATAATGGTTGACAGTCTAAGCCATTCTATTACAAAAGCTATACACAATGGTATGAGAAAAGGCTTTCAACCTACTTCTGACAATCAGATTTCTTCCCATCAGCAATTTTTTTATGACACTATTATACTTCTTATGGTCTCCATCATTGAAGCTAAGGCTATCAACACCATTCTCAAATTCTATGAGGAAGCCTTGTGATAAAAATTAAACTTTGATAAAATCTTGGTTTACTTCTTCAATACTCCTATTGAAAGACAAAAAAAGATTGCTCTTATTCTTGGTTGCAAAAGCAACTCCCTCCCAACTACATATCTAGGGCTCCCTATGAGTAATAATAAGGTTTCTAATGAGGTTTGGAATGCTCTGCTTAAGAGATTTCAGAAAAAACTAGCTGGATGGAAAGGTACTATCCTCTCAAGTGTTGGAAAATGTTTATTGATTAAAAGCACTCTTCTGAATTTACCCATCTATATCATGTCAATGTTCAGCATTCCAGCAGCAGTAATGAATAGCATTGAAAAAATTCGAAAACACTTCTTCTGGAATGGGACATAAGACAAGTTTAGATATCATTTAATAGGATGGGAACAGGTTTGTAAGCTGAAGAGGATTGGGGGTTTACGTATTAATAATATCAGAAATATGAATGTTGCTCTAATTGCAAAGCTGGGTTGGATGCTAATCAAAGAGCAGAAACCATGGACTGAGTTGATCAAAGTAAAATACCTTTCCAATCAAAACATGTATTCCTTTCTCTTTCACCAGCTACTTCTAAATGGATCAATTTTCTATAATAATCTTCTCAACATCAGACATATCCTCTCCCAGGGCTATAATTGGAAACTTGGGAATGGGAAAGACATTGATTTCTGGCATGACATCTGGTCTGACATAAGTTGGGATACCACTTTTAGCTACATCAAATACAACCTAATTAAAAACTATGGAAAGAAATTCAAAGAGTATATTGAGGTGTCTTGCAATAGAAGGAAATAGAAGCAACTCAAAGTTGATGAGGAAAATATGCAGCCTGTTGTTTCCTCCATGCTGAAGCATCTCTCCCTAATACATATCAGTCAACATGATAATAAGGATGAGATTATTTGGAAAGATTCCTTTGATGGAGAATATTATGTTAAATCTAGTTACAATTCTTTTTTTGCTTCTATTGATAGTGAAATTGAATGGCACAAGCTATGGATGCTCGAGCTAACCCCTAAAGTAAATTTCTTCTAGTGGCTTATCATCAAGGGTAAGATTCTCAGTAATGACAATCTCATTAGGAAAGGATTTATCATGCTTGCAGATGTTGCCAATGTGCTA